>CM057086.1:21980006-22235006 GCA_029959045.1 Taenioides sp. WSHXM2023 | reverse complement strand
TTGATTTGATTGTCATTTATTTTATGTGGGCTTCTTAGCAGCTTGTGGACTGTGAGGCACCTCTCAGGATTTGGTTTTGTCTGTCAGTCACATCATTCTGTGATCAAGACCCTAGCAGTATTGTGTACATTGTAAAGCTAATTACATTCACTGACCTATTTGGTTTCTTTTCCTGCTCATCTATGAGTTAATGTAGAAGTTAATGTTGAAGACTTTTTCTCGCCATTTCCATCAGATGTAAACATTGTAGTGATCTAACTTGCATCATTGATTTCAGATGTGAATGATTTTTGGAGCACTGCTACGATTAAACTGAAACCTGCAAGCAGTTTAACGATGAAATCTCCAAGCAGTTTAACAATGATATCTCGGTGTCCTACCTCTGAGATAGAAATATCTACTGCCCTCTGCTGGAAACATGACGGCTACTGCACTGTTGTGTTTAACCTCTCTCTTGTGGAACAAGTGCATGAACTAAAACGAGTAGGTTTTAGGATGTTGATGGACTTGTAGTGTTTGTCTTTCTAACTGCATGAACTTTCTTTTTGCACAGGAGTATAATATTTCAGCAGTTGACAAACACCCTCAAATGTGTGTGCAGGTGAGAAGAAATTATAATTTACTAGAAAACATGCTGCATGTGCAATACAACTATAAGTGGCTGATAATTATGTATTATTTTATGTGCAGTGGTCATTACAGGGCAGCCAGAATATTACTTGCCGTTTTAAATCTGGTATCTGGAACTATGTGTTATTTCATTAGCCTATATTTTAATATAGTTAAACCATTTAAAAACTGGTCTACAAATCTGTTTCTAGGAATGTCTTCTTGGATGGTTAATTTTGAGCTAAAGAGGCAGGGTCTATTTGTTTACATCAACTCCACTATCCCTGCGAAATTCTCTGTTCAGCTGTGTAAACTGAGTCAAACTACATGTGAATCAATAGGACACATTCATTCACTAAATACAGTAAGGATTTCATAGTATTTCACAGTATACTACATTTATTTTAAAAATGTATGCAAAAAAATTGTATATTCTTAACAGGAACAAGGAATAGCAACTTTTCATCTATCAGTATTGTCAGTTGAGGAGAGGCCCTGTGTTCAGGTAATGTTAATTCATAGCACTGACTTGCTGTTTTTGTTTTAATCTAAACATAATTTTTCCTAAAAAAAAAAAACCCAAAAAAACTGTCTTTATTTTTCAACATTTTAAGCAGTTACACACAACTAGTGTTATAATATTTGTCTTATTCACTTAGGTATGGCAGTCAGAGCCAGCTCTTCATGGGAGAAGAATTATGTGCCCTGACTGTACGTTGTTGTTTTTTTTGTTTTTTTTTGTTTTTTTGTTTTTTTGTTTTACAGTTGTATTTTAATTCTCACAGTAATGCAACCTTATCTGTACCAATGCTTGTTTCAGATACACGGAGCAGATATGGTGTTTATGTGGTGACTGCAATAATCTGTGTGGTTATAGTGATCGTGCTGGGCGTATGCTTCCACCGTTTGACCAAAAAGGTTACTGCAGGCAAGTAAATTTAACAGCTCTTGTAAATTGATTATCGCCAAACCAAATTAAAATATTATGTCTGGCCAATCGAATCATTGAAAATATGCCAGAAATGTTGATGGCCAGGGGCATTAATAAAAAAAGATGATTTTTTTTTTTTTTTTAGATTAAACATAAGGTTTGCATAAAAATGGCGTGGGTTAAGCATTTGTTCATTAGCTTAATTCTACTACATACTGCTTTTGTGTCTCTTCTTAAGACATTGCCTAGTGCCTTTTTTGTGTCTGACATTCTTTGACGGTTTGCTGAAAAAAAAAAAGTGACTTTTGTGAGCTTTTACCCATCATATAATGTTGTTATCTCATCAAAAACATACCTGGAGTTGTGTTTTGTTTCATTTACACATGTTTGAGTAATCCTTTATTATTAGTCTGTCTACATCTCCAAAGCTCAAAATGCTCTGTTCCACCTTGTGATTTTGTGGTAGTTTTCAAGTTAACAGCCCCTTGTACCTTTAGTTCAGTAGAGATTGGAAATCCCAGGGCTGAAAATATCCAAATATTCTGTTTGAGAGAAGAACTGAGCCTAAATATGTGGGATTTTTGTGTTAAACATGTGTGAATGAAACAAAACACAGCTCCAGGTATGTTTGTGATGAGGAAACAACTTTGTAACAGAGATCAGAAAATAGCATAATATTGTTTTATTTCTATTTTGTTTTAGATTGGCTTCACGTCCCAAGACCCATACTGCTTGTGTGTTCATCTGAAGACTCTGCCCATATATCAGCAGTGTGTGCGTTGGCCTCCATTTTACAAGGGGAGCTTGGTGCCACTGTGCATCTAGCTCTGTGGGCCCAGAGTGTACATTCAGAATGTGGGATGCGTGTGGCTGACGTTGGACCTCTGCCTTGGCTGTACGGTCAATGGGACACTGTTATCAAAGCACAAGGAATCATACTCATTATGTGGAGTCTGGATGCTAAGATCGCTTACAAAAAGTGGTGGAGTGAAAAGGAAAGTATTAAATGTTTACACCAAAAGGATTATATCTCTCATAGACCTCACAACCTGGAAGATTCTCCAAAATATAAATTTAAAAGAATAGAAAAACATGCAGCTCAAAGGCCTGATGTGTTCGAGCCCTCCACAGTAATTGCACCTGTATTTAAAGCTGCACTTATCTGCCTGATGGGGGCGCTGCAGGAAAATAAAGCTCAGAAAGTGGCGTTTGTCTCTCTGCATGGGCAGAATAGCAGTAAGGACATACCAAAGGCCTTCAGAGGAATGCCACGTTTTTGCCTACCACATCAGTTCAGTGGACTAATACAAGAGCTGGGGGTGAAGCCAACACTGTCAGAAAACTCCAGGTTCCATTGTTGGACAAGGCTTCTATCCAAAGTGTTATGTTTTTGGTTGGCAAAACAGCTGGCAAAGAGATTACAAGCAACTCTTCAGTAAGCCAAAAAAAATATTAAACTCAATTGGTCCATAATATGCACTGTTTTACAGCTACTTAAACAAAAAATAAGATGATTTATATCCTCCAGTCTTTTTTTCCCCACTTTTAGCTAATATTATTTATATCTTTTGTTTGATGTATTGCATTATGTTAACATTATGCAATGTTATAATATTTCAATATTTCATTGTCAATTACAAAAACTTTACAGTTGCAGTTAAATTGTCAAGAACAGAAAGTGTTGAGGAGGTAGTGGACAGTGAACAGCAGCTTTCATCTCAAATTTCACCTCTTGTAGTAATAAGAGACCACTGTTACGTGATATGTGGATTCTCCAGTAAACATCGAGGAACGTATCAGAGAATCAGTAAAAACAACAAAGGATTTGCATACAGAAAAGAGTCAAACACATTCACTTCCATTAAAACACAGGGTCCCTGTGTCTAGCTTTGTCAAAATAGCCTGCTTTATGAAAATCCATTTGCAAATCACCTGTTTCCCCAAATGTAAATTGCTCCCCCACCTTCTCTCTATGAAACCGAAACGTAATGCAAAACATGTAAAACACTGAAATCCAAAGCTTTGATCTGGCAACATTGCAAAGTTGTTTCTGGTGTGTTTATTTTTACCCATTTTGATCTTCAAATTGCTCATAATATCCCCCTTCCACCTCCAATCTAATTTAAGGTTGTTTTGATGGGACTTAAATGACACAGACATCATTTTGTTCACCATTTTCAAACAACAGGGGGACTTTGCAATACACTGGAGGCTAACCACAGGAATTTTATTGCCCTGCTTCAGTTTAACTGAACGTTTTATGCAAAACATCTCTAGACTGGGTACTGTGAAGAACAGTGTGTAAATGTGTAGACTATATTTATATTTTTTATTATACGTTTTTATATTTTTCTTACATTTATGCTACATGTTTATTTGCTATTTTTATTTGTGATCTAATTACATTAAAATGTTTATTAAGTGCAATGACTACTTCTCAAATAAAAAAAAAAAAAGTAACATGGTGTTCCACAAGGCAGCTGCCTGGGACCATTGTTCGATAATATTTATACTGATGAAATGCCATTTGTTTTTGATAAAGCTAAAATTGTTATGTATGCGGACGATTCTACTCTACTCATCAGCACATACCATAAACAGTCTTAAATGAGGAACTAAAGGAAGTGATCAAATGAATACGTGGAAATCAATTGATACTAAATACTTCAAAAACCTTGCAATGGTTGTGGAATCTAACCATAGTATTAAACTTAATCCAGAATTGCAGTTAGAGATTAAGTTAGAGATTGAGGGAGTAAAAATGAGTAGTATATGAGACCAAGCTTCTGGGAGTTTTAGCTGACTGTAAACTAGACCGGACAAAACACATAGAGATGATGCACAAAAATGGCAAACCCAATTGCATTGATAAAAAGTTTAATCAAAGTTTAACACAAAAATCAACAAAACAAATTACACAAGCTCTGGTGCTGTCCTATTTAGACTATTGCCCAGCAGTATGGTCACATGTTGCAGCAGAAGTACTACAAAGATTACAGATCATACAAAACCAAGCAGCCCACATGGTGTTGTGCTGTGACTATAGAACTAGCTCTAGTCATGCTTGAGAAACTAAAGTGGTTATCAGTGCAAGATAGATTATCCTACTCATTATTATCCTTTGTTAAAAAAAAAAAATAAAAAAAAAATATATATATATATATATATATATATATATATATATATATATATATATATATATATATATATATATATATATATATATATCATGGCAGCAAAACATCCATACATCCTTTATCAAAACCTCATATTTAGTTATGAAAGACACAATTTCAGCTTTAGACACAGTGCAGCAAGAAAATTCCTACCGAAAGTCAAATCAAATAGCATTAAAATAACTTTCACATACAGAGCGATGTATGCATAGAATCTACTTCTAGATGAATTTATAAGATTTATTACATTTCTTGGCCTCAAATGTGTTGAACCAACTATCTCTGATGTAGTTATGAATGTCCTGGATTGGATATGGCTTAGGGATATGTACTGGAAACATTTATTTTGACATGTATTTATTCATTTTGTACTAATGAACTTTCATATGTTGTCAGTGAGGGTAATAAAAGAGATTTACTGTTTGAATGTATATTTATCCATTTTGTATTAATGAACTTATGTATGGCTGAAATGTGTATAATCCCTCAGTCGTCCAGGTAGAATCCATGGCATTCTACCTGGACCATTGTTAGCCAGGTCAGGTCCAGAGGTGTGAAAACACCCATTATGGCCCTGAATGGTTCTGCTAACAAGATCCCACACTCACTGCATATTCAAATAGGTGTGGTAGTCTCAGAGTAATTTCATTGTAATTAGCTCCACCCTTCAGGCAGATATAAGGCAGTGTCCACCAGTGTCTGACCAGAACTGAAGAAGTTTGGATGAGCTGCGAAATGTATTCAACCAAATAAACTATGTCCAGTTGACAAATTGAATTTCTCCTTTTGCCATGGATTCTACCTGGATGATTGAGAGATTTTACACACTTAATGTGGTGTAGTGGTTAAGACGCTAGACTTTTTTTTGATTCACGGATGACGTGAGTTCGAGGCCCACTAACCCTTTTACTCATATTTTTAGAACCTGTTTATCATAGTCAATAAAGAACACCAAACAACTTAAAGGCGTATGTGCAATTGTAAGTCTTTATTTACTTTATTCTGAAGCCAACATATTTATTGCAGTCATGCCAAATTTAAGTTTGACTGGAGTCGGCATTGTTCTTGTCGAATCTGTATATGAAACGGTACGTCAGATACAAACGATTAAAAAATCTTGGCGTGCATATGCCTGATGCAGCCTGAGCATGGCACAGTTTATTCACTGTTTTCCTCCTAATTAATTATACTCCACATCGTTATAACGCCGTTTTCGTTACCAGGAAAGTAGCACGTCACAGTTGGGTTGAATGAGGCGCCGCGGTGTCAGGTGTCCAGCCGCACATCGTGAGCAGGAGCAGGGAGAGCGCGAGAGAGCAGGGCTGATGATGATTGGCTAAGAAGTTGGGTGGGCGGAGTCTCTGCTCACGCTGCTTTGACGTTTTTTCCCGCATACTTCCACTTCCAGATAAATGAGACAAACTCAATTAGGCCACGGGCTAGGATAGTCACGTGTGCACCCCCCCCCACAACCCTATAAATTTGGCATCACTGGAAACCTTGGGATGTCTAGATTACAATTATAACTGGTAACATTAAAAAAACTGGGACTTGCTATGACAAATCAATAGTTTTATTGACCTACCATAAAACTCATGAAATGGCTGAATGCGAAACATGTGATTTCGCCACATGATACAAAGACTCAGTAAATCATCAATTTTTCACTTAAATAAACATATAAGGCATGAAATGAAAGCGAACTCTGTGCCAAATCATTCCCTTTTTAAATGATATGTCTGTCTTAATTGTGTCTGAAGATATGCTTTAGTGAAGTATGACACCATATAAACAATAAATGCTCGTATGACAATACATGATGAATATGACAATAGTTCTGTTTTCATCATAATTCTACATACATTTGCCTAAACTATATGCACAACAAGAAAGCCCAATCTCTCAGCTTTGATCTCATGCCAAAAGTAATCTGGTAGGACAAATACTAGCAAAGATGTCATATGTTTTACCTAGTGATCGATTAAACACTTCAATGAATGATGAAGATCGCATAATGATCCCATATTCAGCTTAAAAATTGAAATGTCATATGTTTTGAGGTATCAACAAACCTACACTTGCAATATTACCACTTTCATTTCCATCATATACAATGTTTGATATGTCACAATAACTCAATAACCAGTAACACATAAATTGACACAAAAAGTCAATCTCGTCAAGCTTTCAAAACAATAACTGATTCTGTTACTTAATAATAATAATAATAATAATAATACATTTTATTTGAAAGCGCCTTTCAGGACACCCAAGGACACTGTACAAGACAAGTTAAAAACACATATTTACAGATAAAACAGAGATACAAAACTGGATGATGGTGAGAGTGACTGTTATGTGGTGTAGGATTGTGTGAACAGGTGGGTTTTGAGTCTGGATTTGAAAAGTGGAAGAGAGTCAATGTTGCGGAGGTCAGGAGGGAGAGAGTTCCAAAGCTGGGGAGCAGAGCGGCTGAAGGCTCTGCCCCCCATGGTGATGAGACGGGCAGAGGGGACAGAGAGCTGGAGAGAGGAAGAGGAGCGGAGGGAGGGACTTATCTTTTCTGCAACATAAAAGAAAACTAATGAACATGTTTTTTTCGGTCGTTTTGTTTTAGTGAGTTTTTTGTGCATTTATTTTGACCTGTAACATAGATCATCTCAGTCTGAATCACAGTCACTTTCATCTTCCACAAATGATTCAAAGTCAGCATCGATATCACAAACCAGATCTGAATCTAAGTCATCCAGGTCCTCACTGAAGTCCTCAGTTACCACAGTTTCCTGAGCAATATCTAGAAGTTCTTTTGGCAGGACATCACCTGTGAACCAGATAGGTAGTAATTGCACCTGCTAAGACATATTAAACATTGTATGTGGGTGACACTTGGGAATATTAGAAGTACAGGTTTGTTGATACCCTAAAACCTATGGCATTTCAATTTTATTTCAAGTTAAATACATTTTAATAATATATAATTCAAGTTGAAGTGATGATGCGATCTTCAGCATTCATTTAAGTGTTTTATCGATCACTAGGTAAAACATATGATATCTTTGCTAGTATTTGTCCTACCAGATTACTTTTGGCATGAGATCAAAGCTGAGAGATTGGGCTTTCTTGTTGTGCATATAGTTTAGGCAAATGTATGTAGAATTATGATGAAAACAGAACTATTGTCATATTCATCATGTATTGTCATACGAGCATTTATTGTTTATATGGTGTCATACTTCACTAAAGCATATCTTCAGACACAATTAAGACAGACATATCATTTAAAAAGGGAATGATTTGGCACAGAGTTCGCTTTCATTTCATGCCTTATATGTTTATTTAAGTGAAAAATTGATGATTTACTGAGTCTTTGTATCATGTGGCGAAATCACATGTTTCGCATTCAGCCATTTCATGAGTTTTATGGTAGGTCAATAAAACTATTGATATGTCATAGCAAGTCCCAGTTTTTTTACTGTTACCAGTTATAATTGTAATCTAGACATCCCAAGGTTTCCAGTGATGCCAAATTTATAGGGTTGTGGGGGGGGGGGGGGTGCACACGTGACTATCCTAGCCCGTGGCCTAAATGGGAATGCGACAAAGGCAACGACGATCCAGAGACATTCAATAGTAGCGTTTTCAGACTGGAAATACCGACACTATTTCTCCCTCATTGAAATAAAGGGCAAGAATGTGTATGGTAAGTGTACGCTGTGCCCTGGGGAAAAAAAATCTGTCCGCGTCTGCCTCAACTCAAAACACACAGTGAATCCGCGCTTACATTCAGTAAGGACTGTGGATAGCGACAAAAGTTTTGCAGCCTCGTCTCCGGGTGTCCTCACTGCTCCGCGCTGTTTTTATATCCATAAACTCCCGGAGGAGCGCTTATTGCAGCAGGACTCATATCTGCCTCACTATTTAACAGCTATTTCATGCCGTTGGATTTATTTCTCTGCTAAAGTAATAGTTCTGCTGCGCATTACGTAAACAGCGTCGTGTGATGACGTCATCGGGCCGTGGCTCGGTTCGGTTGTACCGGTGTGAGTGCGGGACATAGAACCCACAGCAATCGTGCTTTAGCACGGCACGGTTCTAAAGTCCTATTGTGAGTGCGCCCTAAAAAAAAAAAAATCCTTTCCCTGGTAACTAGTTACTTTTATAATGGAGTAACTCAGTTACTAACTCAGTTACTTTTTGGGAGAAGTAACTAGTAACTCTAACTAATTACTTTTTCAAAGTAACGTGCCCAACACTGGTCGTGCACGCGTATATGAGCAACCGCGCCATGCTTTGGCCCGCATGGGTACAGTTCTAAAGTCCTAGTGTGACACGCCCTATGTGACACGTTCTTTGTTGGACTCGTGAACTGTGGAAATGACCAGGAAAAGGTTAACAGTGTTACTAATGACTCATGAGAACAAATGGTTCGCTCCTCTGCAGGTAAATGAGACTTTTGTAACTATGAGACTGGACACTGGTGCTAATTTTATTAACATGTCTGACATTAGAGATATGCAGATAACGCCACAAATACACAAAAAGGGCAAGTCTGAAAGATTACAATGGGCAGCCAGTAGAGTGTTTAGGCACTTGCAGACTGAATGTAAAGGTAAAGTGCACCATGTAAACTTTTCTGTTGTGAATGAAAAATATGAATCACTGCTGGATGATGCATCCTGCGAAGGGCTGGGCAAAAGAGTGTACTGTATTGAGAAACATGCAAAATCTGATACTGACTCAGTAGTACAGCAGTTTTCAGATGTATTCAAAGGTTTTGGTACACTGCCCTTAACATATAAAATACAGCTAAAAGAAGGGGCACAGGCATTTGTATACGCACTTCTCAGGGTCCCAGCCCCACTGCGTAATTCTCTCAAAAAAGAACTAGACCGAATGACCAGTCTGGGTGTAATTTAAAAGGTTCAGGATCCTACAGATTGGGTCAGCTCTATGATGGCCATAAAGAAAAAGAATGAAGAGTTAATATGCATGGACCCAAAAGATCTGAATGAGGACATCAAGCGAGAGTATTATTAAATACTCACACATGAGGAAATAATCAGTGAGATGGCAGGACCTAGCTATTTCACAAAGCTTGATCGTTTGATTTTGCACTGGTGTCATCTCGTGGTAAAGATCAGGCAACACAGTGAAACGTTTGTCATATGATACTGAACACACACACACACACACACACACACACACACACACACACACACACACACACACACACACACACACACACACACACACACACACACACACACACACACACACACAGTGTATATATACACATGGTCTGTATAACCTATTTATTTCAGATAGTCTGTACCTTTAAAGAATATTCAGTGGTTGTTATTATTGAAAAACGATCACTGAAGACAACAAAAGTCACACAAACTTTTTTCTTTGTTTTTTTTATGGCCAATAAACGATTTTGCCCAAAAGTTAATGGGGTCATCTAGGAGTCATTGTCCATCTTTTCTGAAACTTTCGTATAAAAGAAAAGAAAGAACCGCTCTGGGTTGTTATTGGTAAAGTAGGCGATAAAGTAGGCGGGGTCAAGCGTCGTGCTCCGCCCATGTTGAGCCAATCCCCGATCTGCAGGCTGCAGCCAGGGCTTACTCGGTTTTTCGCACTGAGGGTGAATAAGTCAGTAGTTTCACGCATGCGGTGTGGGCGGGCACTCCTACCAACCTGTGCCATCTCAAGTATGTGACATAATTCTAGTTGCGAGAGTGTGATTCATCATACGCGTGTGCCATGCCACGCTCTTGTATTAGATGGATAGATTATTGGCTTTGGCTCAGTTTGGTCTGTGGAGCCTAAAACTAGAGCGTAATTGGATATCAGTGCCAGGCACAAGATTGGCATGGGCAGATATGGCGCACAAAACCACTAGGTTTTCAGGAAAACGCGTGTTTTTTGTTTTGATGTTACTGCTGCATCTGTGCTGGAGGAGTCCTTGTTTTAAAGCGTTGGATATGGTCGACGTTAATTCACCTGAACTCAGCTGCAGCGAGGTAGGACAACAAACAGGCTTAGAATGGTTTTGTTTGTGTTGAAACATCACATGCAAGAAGGATTGTTTCCAATTTATCTTTTGCTTTTGGTGGCTTGCAGCCATACGTAGCAAATGTGCGTAAAACTCACGAGTTGTGAAAAAATATAAAATCGACAAATGGCCATCAGAGTTTAATGATCATTAATTATTTACAACAGTGGTTTCGCGTGACAGCTTACTCCAACGCTCAGTTTCCAAGTCTGTGGGTCAGTCTCCCAAATAGATTTGTGAGAAATCTTGCCTACATATATTGGCTTATTTGTATTTTGGAGTAGGTTACAAGGATTCAAAATTGAGGATTGGGAAAAGCAAAAGAGGACATTTCCTGGTGTGTTTTGTCATGCATCATGGACCACTAGGCCTGGTCGTTGGGTGCATATACATACTTGCACACACACCACATCAAAATTGGGACTGAAGTTGTACTAAACCAAGACTAGAACAACGTCAACACAATTCTACACACAGACATTAAATTGTGCCCAAACCAGGGAAGAACAGGATGGGGTTGAGGTTCGAGTATAGGTGTTTAGTTTCATTGTTTTTGTCTTACTTGTTTGTTTTTGTTTTTGTTTTTATTTTATTTCCAGGGACTGCTGAACTGTAAAATGACTTTAGGTATGTTTTTTTTTTTTTTTTTACACAATTTTAAAGCTATGAATGTTTGTTTTTCATATTTGCATCCTTGTTCTGCATGTACAGTTAAGTTCTTGTTTCCACTATATGCATCAATGAAACAGGGAGTGACCTTGTTTGTGTTTGTAGTGTCTCTCTATGAAGCAGTGCTGCTTGACCCGGGGGGGCCAGTGAACATCACACAGGTGGATCTCAGAGCTGTTCTTTGCTGCACACAGGGACAGCTCTGTGAGCCCTGTCTGCAGCTCACCATCAGTCTAACAGGTAACAGCCAATTTACGTGCTCCAGTAACCAGAGACACACGTTCCTAAAATAAATTTCCAGTATAGTTATTGATAACAATTGTTGTTATTGTTATGCTGTTAAATACAAAATGGGCCTCAGTTATAAATTCATGCGCTAAACTGTGAGTATAAACTGAAAAATAGCTTGTGCAATTTGTGGTTGTGTTGCGTGTGAATTACTATAAGGAAGTGCACGTATTTATTTCTGCCACAAAACTGATATGTAAATGAGAGCATTCAGAATGTGAATTGTTCAATTTATGTGGGCGCTTGGCATTTGGCTTCTGCACAAACCTCAATGCTGCTATGTGACTGGTCCGCCCACCTGATCACCCTTACAGCAGGAGTCTCTCAAGATCGATTCTCAAATATCACATTGCGCCTCATCCACGATCCCAATACGTGGTGAATGGGCCCTGCAGTTTTTGCTTTAGGACATGGGACAGTCTTTAGAAGATGGGTCTTTAGAACACAAACAAAAACACGTGAATGTCCAGTTTGATGGACAGCTGCTGTGGGACACTCCGGTTCAGTGGAAGACTTGTGGGAGTCAGGGCCAAAGTGTCTCAGGTAGTTTATATTTTATTACTGCTGCTTTGAAAACAACATGTTATGCTCTTATCTGTCCTTGTGGGTCATTAAAAGCATTTAAAAACAATATCAAATGCCCCAAGGTGCACAAATTGCTGCACCTATCCTGTGTAAAAAGTTAATACCACTCTCTTCAATGTACTTTGACTAGCAAAGTCCACAATGGAATACAATACTGTATTTATTGGTGATGGATAGATGTGGGAGGAGACTCTGGTTGGGGGGGGGTCTCTTTTGTAGATGATGTTTTCAGGCTGAAGGAAGAGCAAGAGACACATGGGTTGGGCAGTAGGGGGTCAAGAGAGTGGAGACAGACCCTGTTGTTGGGATAGGCCTGTATAAATAGGGCTTCTGGGTAACTGAAGGTGTGGTTGAGTTGAGGTGTGGTTCGCTGGAGAGGAGCAGGGGGAGGTTGAGGTGTGGTCCTGCTCCTCAATCTTAGTCAGTCATATTAACCCCACATATTAATGCACAGTTTCAGCTCTCATAGTTGTAATAAATCTGCCAGCACCCGCTAAACAACTTCATTTGCAGTTCCTCCACCTCTGGTTGTGCTTCCTTATTCACTTATTGGAGCAAAATTGTGCTGCATCATCTTCTTTGCACTTCTTCTCTGTGAGAAATTGTGTTGTGTTTTTGCTTCACTTTTAGTGTGTTTAGTTGTTGAGCACATGAGCAAATGCTTGATAAATGAGGCCCAATGTGGTTTGACTTATTACTCAGCGTAGTATTTTAAACCTTTAACTATGCAGAGTATGAGTATGATCATTTACAGGTTACCTTGATATCAAAACATACAAGTTTGGGCTGTAGATTTTATAAGTCAACAAGTGTGTATACAACATCTGCAAACAATAACACTCTTAACACAATATCATTTCCAATGAAACACTATTTCTTGGATTTCACATATAGGAAGACATGATGAAGTTTTTGTTGTTTATTATTACTGTAAGTTCACTTGGAGTTGGTTGAACCTGCAGTCCTCAAAAACAGACCTAATGAACATTGTTTGTCATCAGAGGTAGTGGGTGACTTGGAGCAGTCTGGAGATGGAACAGAGCTGTTTCTCGGCACACAACAGACTGTGGAGGCGAGTGGATATTTTATGTTTCAAGAAGGTATGGTGCAAAAAATTGTTGATCATTGTTAATTATAATGATATTAAATCTCACTATTGTATTTATGCAGCCCTGGTCAAAATTTGCTTCAGTTTTCCAGGCTCTGGTGACCTTTGCAAGACATTACAATTTACTTTCTCCAGATCAAATGTAGTTGTTACCACACATAAGGTGAATAAATCATCTGTGTATTGTATAACCTTCAAATAGTTAGCATTTTTTTCTGCATCTTGGCCTTTGCCGTCTGCTGTGGTCTGAGCAAGTCTCCTGGTGTGTATTACTTTTCACTGATTTACACCAGATGCCCTTCCTCTCCCTGACTTTGGACCTTTGTTCATACACCTTGTTATACAAGTTATTAGAATTTCATAAAACCTACTTATTCATACTACCCATATTATGTTAAGTTAACATTATGCCCATTCATCTTTCTAGTTACTGTTAAGAGAAAAGGTGACTTTTGGTACTCCAGTTCTGGTTCGTGTCCTTGATCAGATGAAAGAGTACAGACATAATATCACTATTCCATCTTTAGAAAAAGGTAGAATTTATACTTTTTCATTTGCTTGTTAAATAATTCTGCTTTTTAAATATTAACTCTGTTTCTTGCAGTGTGTTCTTCAAACCCAGAGACTAGGCAAATTAAAGACTGTGATGGTAAGATACAATAACCAATAACTTTTGCAAGGAACTGAAAATTGGATAATATAAATTAGTGTATACATGCCAGTGTTGATATAGATGTATACTATTTTTATTAGAATCATTTTGTAGTTTATTAATTGCTTATCATTGTAGAGCTTTCTCTTAAGTTTAATGTTGAGTGCAGTAGTTGAGTACTTGTACTAACTTGTTGCCCATCACAAACAGGATCTTCTTGCATCTTTCAAAAGGAAAATCTTGAGATAAGAATGTGTTTTGTTGCAGTTCCAAGTCTTCAAGTTGTAACGGATCAGAAAACACAGGTTATCCGACTCAGAGTGGAGGACAGTGCAAAGGAGAAGACGCTCATGTGTCAGATGATATGGGATGAGATTCCAGGAGCAATGCTTCCAATGGTATTAAGAGAAACCAATAAATACAATGAATTAATTATCAATGTAAATAATATAAATGATCTTTCATTCAATTATTCTAGTGTGAAGACAGAAAAGAAATTGTGATCTCACTGAACTCTGCAGCCCCATGCTTGTGTTTCCTAGTAAGAATATAATGTGAAGTAATTAGGTTTATACAAATAATTTAGTTGGGTTAAATGTTTGTTACAGGTTTGGTGGCAAGACAAGAAGCTGCGTCGAAAATATTGCCCATTCAAGAATCAGCAAGGTACAATCGATGAGAAAATACAATACTGTGCTTAAGACGAGTATTTTGCACAGGCTCAATATAAAACATAAACTATATTAAAATTCAGATTGATTAAAATAAAGACTACCCAGTTATTTTTATATGTAAAATATTTCAGTTTATTATGCCTCAAAGTTAGGATTAGTGTTAGCATAGGACACAAACCTCTCTCTTTCTAAACCATGGATGTTTTTAGACACCGAAATGTCTTAGCCGAGACATATTTGTATTATTTGTGTAGCCTACTTTTTTACATGTCAGTGACATTAACCTTCTGCGTCTGGTTCACTTCCTTATCTTTAAATGTTTACTAATTTTAGAAAAAATGAACAGGAAGTAGTGATAGTTGTGAGGTTGCCAGGCTTTGACGCATTCTCATAAAGTTTCTTGGCCGAGGAAATAATGACTCGATGAACTTAACACTTTTGGATGTAAACTTCTGGATCCACATACATATTATGCTGAGTTACTTTTATGATTCAGATGCCATGGAGCGGATGAAGCACAGTGTGTCCTTGGCTTTGATAGAGACTGCAAGAGGAGGGAACTCCATGCTGCTCTGGAATGTGAGCGCCCCCTGCAGTCTGAAGGCGGATGTGTGGCTGTGTAAGAGAGATGTCGTTAGTAGTGAGTGTCAAGAGGTGACCGGGTCTAGACAGAAACTAGATGGACATGCCGATTGGGTTACGACTCAAGGAGAACGCTGGGTAATAAAATAGTTTCACTGACAAGATTTTCAGCTGTTGTTATTAATAAAATGAAATGCTTTACTATATGTGTAATTTGCATTCTAGAAAACAGGAGTATTCAATTTGTCATCACATCCTCTACTCTGTCTTCAGGTAAAAGTTGTTTTAAAATTTTACCTAAATTATTGTCTATGTGTTTGTTAGGCTTACAATTTCCCATTTTAATCATTACTGCCAATATTCAATTTTAGATCAAACTTGATGGGATACAGACTCAGTTGGATCCTTATTGTCCATTTGCAGGTGAGTAAAATTACAATTGAACATAGCAAATGTATAACAGCGGTCTTTCAAAGGTCTTTCAAATTACTTTTCCAGTATTACATTGGCGCTGGATTGTCTTGCTTCTTGTTGCCTTGTTATTGGTGTTTCTGTCAATTCTTGGAGCATGCTGCATACATGGAGTGATCAAAGGTTAGTTTGACTGAAAAAGATTTATTTGTGATTTGTGTTAAATAATAAATAATCATCTTTATATATTTTATACTGGTCATGATCTTTTACTCTTGTATATTATTTTATTTACATAGGATTTCCATGGAGATGGTTGAAAGATGATGATGTCAAAGGTACTAAATTATCTTGTGTTTTATCTTAAATGTGCACAGTAACTTTTCAGGTGGAGGGTCCGCTAACTACTTGTCTCCATGCGGATGTTATTGTTTGTTTGGAGTCTTGCACAGCATAACATTTCAGGCAAAGCAACAACATCTACATGGAGACAATCAGATGGCAAAAAATTACATAAATTGTTTCTTAGGAAGTTCATGTTTTTGTCCTGACTGTAAATTATCAAAAACATTGTGGTTAATTTAATGCATTTTTGGTTATTTTAGGTGCTATAGGAGG
The DNA here is from genome assembly GCA_029959045.1 of Taenioides sp. WSHXM2023. Classification (NCBI taxonomy): domain Eukaryota; kingdom Metazoa; phylum Chordata; class Actinopteri; order Gobiiformes; family Gobiidae; genus Taenioides; species Taenioides sp. WSHXM2023. Next base: position 22,218,648 of record CM057086.1, on the reverse strand, counting down.
TGGTCATGTGGTTTTGCTATATCCGCCTGACGATGAGCAAGCCTTACCCGGTCTGATGTGCCACTTGGGGTCATCCCTCCAAGCTCTGGGCTGCAACGTGTCTCTGGACTTGTGGAGCCATGCTGAACTTAGCGTCTTGGGTCCGGTGCCCTGGCTCCATTCACGACTGGATCAACTGCAGAGACACGGTGGAAAAGTCATTCTAGTCCTAACCCAGGCTGCAAGGAGGAGGGTTGAAGAGTGGGGAGCAAAAACTTGGGAGAGGTTTACAACAAATCAAAAAGACACAGACAGCAGCACCAACTCAAATTGCGTTGATGTATTTGGCGCATCTTTGAGTTGCATCCTTGCAGACTACTTACAAGGTCGAGCTGGCGAGCGCTTCATGTTGGTGCAGTTTGAATCCCTGCCCCCTGAAGGAGTTTGCCAGCCACTTCCTGAACTGTTCCGTGGTTTACATGTCTACAGCCTTCCATCTCAAAGTCTGGGGTTTCTCACAGAACTGGCAGGGGCAAGACAAATAGCCACTTCCTCATCCAGACGAAAGAGGGCACATGGGCTCAGAATGGCGTCCCGGGCTTTGGCGAGGGGTTTGTCGGGGTTTACAGCTGGGACAGCGGTGTTGAGACTGGCCTCGATGCCCCAGAGTTGTGTGGGAGCAGGAGAAGAAGAGGCTGCGGAGACGATGCCACTGCAGCCCTACCTCATCACTCCCCCCTCCAGTCCAGACACTAACCCCAAAGTCTGTCAAATGGATTGGGTTTGAAATAGTGTGTGTTTTATTAGAGCTGTGAAATTCTTTGCAAATATTATCAGCAATATTTTCTTTGCAATTAAAAAATGTTTGAGTTTGACAAGAATCTAGCTTTCAACCAAATGTCTTCAGATGTTTACAAGATAGTTGGTATTGGTCGTTTTCAGATTCTCGAATATGATGATGCCATAGTCCCAGATGGGGGGGCAGGAAACTGTCCTATTGATTAGATTGTACTTTGTGGTGAAATATCCAAAGGTAAATTCATAAATGTTTGAACCTTATCATTTCTATTATTGACTAGACCCAAGAACTCACTGTATTACAACAAACCTCTAAGTGTTAACATTAATTTGGTTAAAATTTTGATTTTTGTTAACTGTCCCCATCTGTATTAAATATTATTGAATGTTACGTCATCTGAAACCCAGCAATACTCACATTTAACAATATCAAACAATATAACAACAAGCCAGTTATTATTTGTATTTTTCTGAAGAACCATGTATATCCCATTTAATGTGAATATAATTTGTTGCAGGTATTTTAACAACTGTGTCATGTATACTCATATGGAGTATACATGACACGATTTCGTTAATTAAGTAGTGAAATAATCCTGTTTGCTGATTGGTGGATAAATGAAATCCCAGTGGGGAATGGGGATGGGCGGTGTCTGTCATCTGCAAGTGAATTGGCCAGAGCAGCTGCAGTGTTCATTCATTCTTTTCAGGACACTGGGAGCAGTAGCATTGTAAGCTAGCTTTATTATTTACTGTACGCATAGTTAAAATGTCACGTTTAAAATTTTAAAATAGGAATGGGACAAACGTGAAAATCACTGTGCCCAGCAGACAACAATCTTCAGAGGAGTGGTGGCTTTTGAATAAGGTAACTTTGCATAGCCTGTCTGTTGCAGTTAGCATTAAGTTATTGTGACATCGGATAAATATCTTACTACAAGCCACTTGTATTTCGTGTATGACCTAATTTAGCAGGTTAACAACCAATATGAGATAATTTATGTTTAGAATAGAAACGCAGAGACTGGTCAGGATCGAGTAGGCTAGCTTGAGCTTGTTAGCTAATGTTTGTGGTGCTGATGCTGAGGAAGCTAACAGGAAATAGCATCCTGGATGTCTGAAGCAGTTCTTGTTTAGACCACCGTGTGAAACAAGATGATCGATTATTTTATTATTTCCAATCTGTAATTATTCGGACAATAAAACCGTGTGCAACATTTGTAAAGATCATTTGTTTTGTAAATGAAAGCATCATGTGGTGGGACTGGTCATTCCTGCCTGCACTAGTGCTGCTCTCTGAGCTCTCTACTGTCATGGTCCAGACAGCACCATGTCACACCTGTCGAAAACTCACTGACAGCTTTATTCAGGTATGGCAAATGCATTACTGGCCAGTTATTTTTTATTTATTTTAATTTATCTTTTGCTAATTCATCATTTGCTTTTTTTCAGGGCTTGGAGAGGACAGCCAATAAAAATTTTGGTGGTGGCAATACCGCTTGGGAGGAGGAGAAACTGGCCAAATATGCACGCAGGTAAAATCTTAATGACCCTGTCAATGATCTTTACTGTTGGTATTATTTAATATGACCTGCATCAAAATGTTACAGTGAGACACGATTGCTGGAGATTGTAGAAGCTGCTTGTGAGAAGACAGATTTTGAATGTAATAAGCTGCTGGAGCAGATAGAAGACCAGGTCGAGACTTGGTGGTTTCACAGGTGATTGTATAAATAAAATAATATCACTGCATACCAGGATGCAGCTTTGTAGTTGATAGAATTTATAATTTTGGTATGACAAAAATGAAAATCTTTATTATTATAACTGTAATATATGTCTCTATTTTACAGGCAAGAGGAGGCACCAGATTTGTTTGAATGGCTCTGCATAGAACAGCTAAGACTCTGTTGTCCACCAGGACACTTTGGACCTGAATGTAAAGGTACGCTATACCTAACATGTGTCAGCATATGTCAAAATATTTAATATTAACAAGTGTTTGAAATTGTAATTGTAAAATATTGTCTAATCAATACTCAAGAGTGTCCATCTGGCCCTGGTGGTATCTGTGGAGGCCTGGGGCGCTGTGAGGGGGAGGGAACTCGTCTCGGGGATGGAGACTGTGTGTGTGACCCTGGATACTCGGGCCATCTGTGTCAGAGCTGTGCTGATGGTTATTATAGAGAGAAGAGTTCAAATAACAGTGTAGGAACCTGTGCAGGTAGGTTGTTTTTATATTCTAAAAAACATCATACAGTGTTTCTTCTTTATGTAACTTTTTGTTTTTGTTCTTTGTTTTGTGTTTTTTTTTGTAGCTTGTTTTCACTCATGTAAGAAATGCTCTGGACCTCAGGATTATAAATGTCTTGATTGTAAGCCGGGATGGATTCTTCATGACAACAAGTGTGTAGGTGAGTATAAAAAGATTCTTATATTAAATACATTTTACATTTTTTTAAATTTATTTTGTTTCTAGATGTTGACGAATGTGGAACCGAGTTGGCCCGTTGTCCCACTAACACCTATTGTCATAACACTGAGGGATCTTATGATTGCAGAGGTTAGTACAACTATGTGGGATGTATGTAATGGATTGAAATGTATGCAGTTGGATTGTCTGTCTAATGACTGGTTTATAATGTATTAATAGAACATCCATTGTTTTGTTTTCCTTTCAGGATGTGACCAGGCATGTGTTGGTTGCATGGGTAGTGGACCAGCACGGTGTAAAAAATGTGCACGTGGGTACAGACTGAAGGGTGCCAAATGCCTTGGTAAGTGTCATGCCCAGTGTCAATACAGTGTCAGATTTTTTTTCACTAGTCATGACTTGTTGGGAATCTATTGCTGTTGTAGATATAGATGAATGTAGTGAGCGTGCCATAGCATGCCCCGGGCTAAACGAGGCCTGTATTAATGAAGAGGGATCCTTCCACTGTGAATGCGCCGATGGCTTCATTAGAAGAGACAGCATTTGTGTTGAGAACAAGCCCACAAGTAAGTGCTGTTTTTCTATTTCAACAGAAAGTATACAGTGGCCTAACATTTAAAAACATTAATGGCGTAATTTTGCCTGATACGTGTGTAAAGAATGCCCAGAGATGGTTGTTATTCTTTTCCTAGCTGTATATCACCTGAAATGTACTTTGTAAACTTTATAATTTTCTTTATTCCTCAGCCGATCCAGACAAAGGTCTCTTTGATGACATGACTGATGATGAGGTGCAGGTGCTGCAGCAGATGTTTTTTGGAGTGGTCATCTGTGCATTGGCTACTCTGGCCGCCAAAGGAGACATGGTTTTCACTGCCATATTCATCGGAGGAGTTGCTGCTATGGCTGGATACTGGCTTACAGAAAAGGGAGACTATATGCTGGATGGATTCTTAAAGGGACGGTAGATTGTCTGGATATGAAAGATAAAAAAGACTCAAATACTGCTGATGAATGCGAAAAAGACAGAATCTTGGCATGGCGTTATCTCTGCAATGCTTTTTTTTTTTATTATCCAGGAATTCATTTAGGGTTTACTCAAAAGGGCTTGGATTGTATTTATAAATGGAAATTCCTGGGTAAAGAGAAACTTGAAGGCTGTCAAGCCACTGTATGTATTTATAAGAAAATGAAGATGCACTGCACTGTTGTAGTTGATGATGTACCTCAATGTTTTTTGGTGATTCCAAACTTTTATCAATTTTTAGTTTGTGACTTTGCAACTTTTCCAAGATTCCTCCTTTGATTTCAAGTCATCACTTATCTTACTAGTTTTGAGCATTAGCAGTCTGAGTGCTTTACGTTACTTTATAAAAAGAAATCTATTGTCAAGATGCATGAATTACTGTTTGAATTTAAAGAAAATACACGTTTTGTTTTACAAAATGCACTGGCATGATGAAGACTTATCACAGACAAACTGAGGAATTGTTAACAAGGTTTAGTGCAACCAGAAAACACCAGCTCCAAGCTCAACACTGGAATCATGTTTTGTTGCCTTTTATTTAATGTGCAATTTGATGCTAATTTATATTTTGTCACAAAAATGCCATATATTGTTTTTCATTAGTCTTTCCTTTACAATTAAACAACTCATGAATTTATATTTTCATTTATTAGTTACTAAAAGCAGCATGCTGGTTGTCACAATTTTTGCAATTTAACCCCAAACCTTTATATTATGACCAAGAATCTCTCAAAAATAAACAGCAGGCATGTACCAAATACCGAATTTCACAGTTAGTAAGACCTCAGATGTTTTCTGTCTGAAAGTGAAGCCTATTTCAGTGTGCCACTCCAGTTAATAGGGTTGAGGCGCAGCAGCTCTCTCTCCTTCAGAGCCTCCTGGGAACGTGTTAGTGCTCTGTCCCTCCAGCCCTGCTCCATTAGCTGCACAGTAATACAGAGGAGAGCAAATACATGTTATGCTCTACAGTCCTGGAAAGCTGCCATGCAATCTATGCATTACCAAAGCAACAGGGTGGTTGCTGTAATAAAAATATGCACTAATGCCTATTTTTGGTCATATGCCTCATATCCTTACTTTCACCTATTTTTATGTCCGACAACTTTGCAACTTTGCTGGTGGTGGGTCCATCACTGGCTTGTCTCCATGGAGATGTTATTGTTTTGCCTGGAATGTTCCATGGTAGGATATTAAACACGTCTATATAGCATTTATTCATTACAGGTGTTTCTATTGCTCAAAAATAGAATAATTCTCTCTAAATAGGGACGACTCGCCACAGGTCTGACCTGTAATGTAGCCTATAGTTGTCGTCCTTGAGATAGATTTAAGGTTTAGGTTTTATCTCTATCATGGGGCATTCTAGACAAACCAGTAACATTTCCATGAAGACAAGCAGGTGGCGGACCCTCCACTAGAAATGTTACACAGTGCACCTTTACACCTCAAATTGTGGCGGTAATGTGGTAATTTATTAATAGACAAATATGTGAGTGTACCCGCTTGTTCTCGTCCCTAAATGCCGTCATAGCCGCTCTGTGCAGAATCCTTTGCTCTTTTTCTTTGGACAAATCTATGCGATCCATCTCACACAGGTACTCCGCCTCTTTGGCTCTGTTTGTAAACTGAAGTTTCAGGGCTACACTTTTATCTTCCATCTGCTTTTTTAAGTGATTACGGATGTCTTTCCTGAAAGATAAGCAAACTTGAAACATCATAATAATGACAATGATTTCTTTAGTACTATTAGTTCAACTTCTACCTGTACTCCTCTCTATCACTGCTGGTTCCATAAAAGGGTTTTCGCCACACTTGATGAAACCTGTCAATGATCACATAATTTTAATAACAGACGTGTGGCCTTGCTAAGGATTTAGTGACATCTGAAGTGTGAAAAATACAATAGATTTAAATGCAAATACATTTGTTTTTGTTGGTTTTATGTTTTACCTGTAATGCTCTTTCCTCTGCATTATCAAAGCCCTCTGGTGGTTGTGGTAGTGAACGGCTGGTGTCTCCAAGCTTACAGTTCGTTTTTGGACAAAAGGTGGATGCAAAGGGTCCAGTCGTGGAATAGGCTAAAACAATAATTAAAAATATATACTTTTCAGCACATAAATAACTTTGTCATCCACATTACATTTGTTAAAGAAACAAAAAACTTCTTACTCGTTTGCTCGACCATATGGCACATTCTGTTATCAGGGGAAATGTCACAGAGGTGCCTGTCAGGTGAGACTGTCTGGCAGGAGATGAAGGTGAAGGTAGGGTAACTGGTGTGGAAGCTATAGTTGCTGTGATTAGTTATAAAATGAATAGTACATTATTTTTTTTGTAGTTTAAAATTGATTTTCATCTATCATGCTTTAAATCTATATGAAAAATGTAAATATATAGTTTTATATATTAGTGTTGCCAATCAGTTCTAATAACAATATAGCTGACAAAATATCTTAATAAATTAATTGAGGCAAAATGTGTTTTATCTTACGAAGTTTCATTTTGCTGATGAGATCCGTCCTGCTCATGCATAAAATTGTGGTCTTCATCCAAAAAAAAAATCAACTTTCTTCGCTCCTCAGATTCCAGGTTAATTAGTTAAATAATTAGTTAAATAATAACAAAAAAATCAAAATGACATTAACTACAACTGTACTAATGCTGGTTAAAGATTAAACTATGACAAGGCAGAGCATTGAATGAGAGTTTTGCAATGGCAACTGTCGCCTTGGGAATCAGGTTACCACCAACTACTAGAGAGACAATGGGCTCTCACGCATCGTTGCCCTCCAAAAGACTTTATTAGCCTCTGACAAAGGAACATGATATAGCCAAAGGATATCTCTAAATGCCAAGTACATTTAAAGAGACAGAAAGAAAACTCACAAAAGAAAAGTTGTTGTTTTTTTATTAGCAGTCCTAAAAACACTGAACATTACATAATTTAAAACTCATATAGATATTTAACAAGCTAAAAGCAAAATAACCTTTTCTTCTAACCTTAAACATGAACTCTTTAATTGCATTTGTTCAACAGTAAGTCATAATCCGAGTGCTTTATAGTTCTCCCACAGCCAGGCATGATATTTATTTAACATGTGATCTTTCGGTGTCACCTTGGATAAGTACAAAACACACCAAATAAAAAATGCAAAATAATGAGCAATTATAATAATGTTTTACTTACGTCTTTCCACTCCTCCACACAGAAGATTCGGTATGAGTCATTGCCATACTTCCCAATACCATGTAACTCAATAGGGTAGCGCCACTGTTTGGTGAGATATTCATCTATACAAAAGTAAAATTGGAATTTTAATCAGCTAGGCCATTTTCAGGAATTATTTTATTTATTTTTACTAATTTGTCATTTAAAAATTAAGATTAAATACAGTATTATACCATATAGAGCTCAGAAAAATTACCTGAAAAACGAATTATTATTTTGGCTCTGAGTTGATAAAGGCCTAGTGGTTTAAGAATTTCAGACATGGGTTTCCAGTCAGCTTCTCGTGCAAGCTCAGCTGTGGGGTAATGCTCAAAGAATTGCCATAGTACTGGTATAGCCATCTTGCCTGTGTCAGTGAAAAAGTACACAGTATTTTATTGAAATGTATTAAATTTGCAATACTTTGAGTACTTTTCAGCAAATGTAAAAACTGTGCTGATTATGGAGCTTTTTCTTTAGATCAACCTTATTTGTAAGGGATCAACTCACCACTGGTCTTGTTCAGAAAAATAGTAGCCACCAGGAGCTTCCAAGGGTCATGAAAAAGGGTTTCTTGGACAAGGTTAAATGGAGATCGAGGAGGTGTCCACTTCTTGAAAACTTTCCTTCTTGGTGGGCTTGGACCTGTAAACATTTATAGATTGACATTACTAGTCCATGCACAACATCTGAAAATGTATGGTATGTAATTTAGTATTACAGTCTCTAAGGTTTGTCCTGCTGAAATACGGGCTGGTTTTCCTATTGTCTTCTAACTTCCTTGATTCTGCATAATTACAAAAAGTCAAAATTGAACCAGTATCACAAATTACACAGTGAATTTGTGTAACAGTACTTAACAGGCATGCTTACTATTTTGAGAATCTCTCACTGGCATGCTACTCCCAACTGAGATGTTAGGTGTTAACACCTGCTCCTCCATCTCATCACTGCTGCTGTGCACTCTCCCCAGCTCTGAAACAGGTTTCTCGTCGGGGTTGCTGTGAATCCGAGCCACATTGTGCTCATTCTCACTCTCACTTGCAGGTTCCACACACAGAGAGGGGACTGGGGAATGCAAGCATGCTGTGTCTTTGTCTTTTAAACCTGTCACCATGAACAGCTTTTCTTTCAGTAAACCGCTTCTTATTGCACTCCTCTGTAGTTGTTCTTCATCCTCAAAAGTTGCAAGGCCAGCTTGTATGGGACTTGTATTTTCCTTTATAGTACATTCAGTTGGTATATCTGAGCTAATAATGTCATCTTGCTTGCTTATTTGATTTTTGCAATCAGCAGAGAGTAGTTCACTTGAGTCCACTGTGAAGGCTTCATCTGGTATTGCTGTACTTTTTTTTTTACAATCTCCAGTGTCTTTCCTTTTACTTTTTGCTTTTGTTTTGGTACAAAACGATTTTTTAATACTTGTGTCAGTATAAGAAAAATCAAACATGCTCATGTTACAGTTCCCCTCTCCATTTTTCTGCAGAAAGGCTTGTAAAGAAGTCCTGGACCTAAACCTCTGTCCATGTGGACTAAAATGAACAAATAAATTATTATTAGAGAAGAATTCAAATTAGAAAAAAAATAACAGGAAGGCAGTGTCACCTTATAATATACACATCCATCTTTCCAGCAGTTTTGCCAGTTTTCCTCTGTCTGACCTCTCTGCTCCATCCAGGAGGAAGTGAGGCACATGGCAAGCAATCCGTGTCTTGTTCATTCATATCTTCACGTTACTGTTGCTGGACATTGTTAGATGAATGTATTTAATTGAAACTTTCTTGGCACTGTAGTCCTTTGGTGATAGATTGTGGAATGGTTACATGGTAGATCCATAGACGGTCTGTTGCGTCGTATTGTCTTGAATAAGGTAATTATTCTAGAGCTAAAACTTGAATATGATTAGTAGTCTAGCTACAAACCTGGAAGTTGGGGTATATTTGGTTCCTATAATGGAACCGAAAAGCTTGAAAGTCTTAAACACAGCGTACAAATGTGTTATAATAAAAATCTATCTTGTTTTCGTTGGCCAAATCCATTGACAACACCGCGCCATACTGTCACTTCAAAACAGGAAGTACAAAGGTCTGAGCATGCGCAATGCGAATGTAATCGGGGTCCAGCGTTTGAGTGGGAAGAAAAAAAAAAAAAAAAAAAAAAAAAAAAAACAGACGGGGAATCAACTACAGTATAAAGGGCTATAGGCGGTACATTTTGTTATTTAAGCTATCTTTTCCTTCTTGATATTTTAATAAGTGGAAATGAGAGCTGCGTTGGCATGGAAGGAGTCTGTCCGGGATCAGTGGTGAGTCTTCAGCTTTGGACGAGAGGCGTTAGTAACCGTGGTTGCTATGTAAACTAAAGTTAGCCTGTTACTGTTAGCATGGAACAATTTCTGTCGTTTAATGTTGAAAAATGGCAACTATGTGACTTCTGTTTACTAGGCATACTCTATTATCCAACATACATTTATATATCTGAAAAGCATATCATGCTTTTCTGTAATTGCATTTAGGCAAAATTAGCTTAGCTTTACGAGCCTGCTAATTGATGCTCCTGAGCACTGAGTTACTGATTTCATGGACCGTATCCCCCTATTATGTTTTGTAATTTATTATATACTATATATAACCATGTAAACTTACAAAGTTCATTATTCTTTAAAATCTTTTAATCTCAAATAATGACAATTATAACCATTACAACTATTTTATTGTTTATGCATAACACATTGTTCATTGATTTTAATGTTTTGCAGTATATATGACCTTGCTTTCAAGCCAGATGGCACCCAACTTATTGTTGCAGCGGGCAAGCGAGTTCTTGTAAGAATTTATCTTTGACTGAGCATAAAACAAACTTTAATTTCAAAAGAAAAATCATTACTATATGATTTGCTCCCAGGTTTTTGATGCAGTGGATGGAACCATTCATCAGCCGTTAAAAGGACACAAAGATACAGTGTACTGTGTAGCATATGCCAAAGATGGTATGACTTTTTTAATCACATTTTTGTAACCTGCTATACTTAATTAAGAGAGACTGTAATTTTTTTTTATAGGCAAGAGGTTTGCCTCGGGTTCAGCAGATAAAAGCATTATTATCTGGACATCTAAACTTGAGGGGATTTTAAAATACACGTAAGTGGAACTCTTTGTGCACTTGATTTGTAGACATTTGTAAACACAATGTTATATGTATTTACAGACATAATGACTCAATCCAGTGCCTTGCATATAATCCTATCACTCATCAACTGGCTTCCTGCTCCACTGGTGACTTTGGTAAATCAGCAGCTGTTATTTCTGCTTGTGTTGGCCTAAACACTAAAAATGATTTGTTTCAAATATTAATGTTTATTTCAGGCCTATGGTCACCAGAACAAAAATCTGTGAACAAACACAAAGTAAACAGTAAAATTACATGTTGTGGGTAAGTAATGCTGCTATGAACAAGAATATGTTATTATGTGACTATTTATGAATTGCATTTATTTCAATTTAGGTGGACAAATGATGGACAGTACCTTGCTCTTGGTATGATGAATGGAGTCATAAGTATTCGCAATAAGAACGGAGAAGAAAAGGTCAAGATTGAGCGTCCAGGAGGCTCTTCATCTCCCATCTGGTCTATCGCCTGGAATCCCTCCAAGTTTGTTCTATTATATTTGCAATGCTATCATCTTGCTCCTTAAGAATATAAAATGTCAGTTTGTTAGCGTCAAAAAAGTAATAAGAGTGTTTGTTTTAAATTTGGACTGAAGGTGGCAGTATTGAACAATGTAAAGAATGGCTTTTGGGTGGATCTAGTACAAAATAATCAAAGCAAAGCAGAACAACTGAAACTGCAAATAACTGGCATGTGATATTTGGTTAATATACTTTTGTCATGTTTTTTTAGAGATGAACACAATGACATCTTGGCCGTTGCAGACTGGGGCCAGAAGCTGTCCTTCTATCAACTCAGTGGGAAACAGGTAGCTATCAAAATGTACTATGTATTATAATTTTTGCATTTATAAAAGTTTTATGCATTTAAAGATGAACAAAAGTGGAACAAAACTCCTTATCTCAATATAGTTAATTCTTCCTTCTGCAATCGACTGTCAAAGTCAAAGTCTGTAACTAACTCACACAATGAAAGGAAGAGATCCCGCTAGGTTTTAATGGTACTTTTACTACACTTCCTCCTACATAATAGCCTTTGGCATTAAAGTAATTATAGACAAATGTGCACTGTTCATTATTTGGCCAGTTTGCTTTAGGTTTTTTGTGTCATCAACATCACCTACTTCATAATACATTTTTCTATCAACGACTAGGTTTTTAAGTCGCCAAGCAAAACCAGATGCTTTTAGTTAATAGACTTTAATGTGATGCAAATGGAGTTTGAACAATGAAAGCTATTTAGAACACCTTACAAAATAATCATCAGAGATACGGAAAGATTTTTATAGTCTCTCTTTTTTTTTTTTTGCTCTGTTTAGATTGGAAAAGACAGAACCCTCAACTATGACCCCTGCTGTGTGAGTTACTTCTCCAAGGGCGAGTACATAGTGATGGGTGGCTCTGACAAACAGGCGTCTCTTTACACCAAAGATGGAGTTCGACTGGGGTCCATTGAAGAGCAGAACTCATGGGTGTGGACATGTGGGGTCAAACCAGACTGCAACTTTGTGGTAGGTCCACACTTCAACATATGTCTAAGAAAGTGATGTAATCCTCAATAACTGTGATAGAAATGTGTTTGTCATGACTACATCTCAAAGCATATTAGATTTGCATTATTTTTTTCTAATGAAACAGCATATTCAAGCAAAAATAATGTATTGTAGAAGAGTGTCTTCTTTAAAAAAAAATTATGGGCAAATGGGTGTTAACAAGTCTCACACTTTCACTGTGTAAATGCATTACTAACAGGAACACTTTCCCACTCTTAGGGTCTTTTTTTAGAAGTGTTAATAGGAGGTACTGCTACATTGTTTTCTCTTATCTAGGTGTTGGGCTGCCAGGATGGGACCATCACCTGCTACCAACTTATATTCAGCACAGTTCATGGCCTTTACAAAGATCGCTATGCTTACAGAGACAACATGACTGATGTTATTGTGCAGCATCTAATCACAGAACAAAAAGGTAATATTTTTTTGGTCAGTATATTGTAATAATAATAATAATAATAATAATAATAATAATAATAGTTATTATTATTATCAGTCATCTTCACTCCAAATTTGGTAAGATATACTATTTTAGCCACAACTGCCCTGCAGCAGACTGACGGAAGTGAGGCTGCCAATTTGCACCCTAGGCCCCTAAGACCACTAACAAACCCTCCGCACACACCACTTTCATACTAGAAATACAAAATGAGAGCAGTGTCTTACCTACTTGGGGGTACACAAAGCACACAGATAGAATAAAGTATTTTATGTGTAGGATGACTAGTCTGAAAAGGCAAAATGACCCTATATCAGGACTGTTGAGGTGTCAAAATGCTCAGTGTCCTCCATCTCAGACAGCACAGTCGTCCAAATGAGAGCCTGTTGAGACAGAGTGTGAAGCACACACCCTGCTACTCAACGGTAGTCCAATGATTTTAGATGAAACCTTAGCAATGTCTACTTATATTCTATGCGGAATAAATAATAATAATAATATCTTTTGGTTTACTTAGCTGGTTTGTTTTGATTATGATAATTATGGTAATTAAATTTTCTATCACTTTTTTCGAAAATAACACTTCCCCTTCGTCCTTAGTGAGAATAAGATGTCGGGAACTGGTAAAAAAGATTGCCATCTACAGAAATCGCCTCGCAATCCAACTTCCAGAGAAGATCTTCATCTATGAGCTGTATTCAGACGACTCCACAGACATGCATTACCGCATCAAGGAGAAAATAGGCAGAAAGTTTGAATGCAACTTGTTGGTGGTCTGCTCTCAGCATATCATCTTGTGTCAGGTGAGGCCATATGAAGTGTAACACAGTCACAGATACTAATCAGTTTATTTAAGTTCAAGAATGTTCAATCATAAATCATACACATCACAAATTTCTCTTTGTCTAGTCTAAATGCCTATGTTCTGGTCATTACATTTTATTTCTTGGCACTTGATAAATTGCACAGACTTGGAACACTATAACAAGATATATAGCATTTTTCACTTTCCCAAACAAAGAGATGTTATCAAAAATTAGCCAGTTCTCCAGATGTCCCTGACTAGTTGGAAAGAAATACCCAGCTGTGCATGTGGTATGCAGACTCAGTTGCCCTCTCTCTTTCTCAGCCCTGTTTAAACTAGATAAAGTTAGACAGTTGGGTGAAGGCTAGGACCACAGACTGTTGAACCTGTCATGGTCTCTGGGGGTTTTTCCTCCCCTGCTTGTCTGTATGTATTAGGCAGCAGGAGCAGTCCTAATGCTGGTTGTTTAATTTTTGAATGTGTGTGTTTTGCTGCATTTTTATCTCATCTAAACCAGATTTTGACCACATTTATGTAACCAATTGTATGTCTATGTCACATCACATGCACATATGCATTGGAGCAGGACATCTTAGACTACAGTATACTAGAATATGATTGCAGATGTGCCTTAGACAGAGAATGCACTGGATAATGATCTGTCATTTTGCCTACATGTCATGTCCATATTGGTTTTAGGCATCTTGTCCGATCTGTTACCATGGATATTTACCCATGTTTATATATAATAATAATAATAACAGAGACCAGAAATCACATGCTTGAAGGAGCTCTGATTTGAAGGCTAGTGTAGAATAGATGTTCAGACTTAAATAGCCTTTACTGTTTCATCTTGTGTTGTGCAGGAGAAACGGCTGCAGTGTCTGTCCTTTACCAGTGTCAGAGAGAAGGAATGGGTGATGGAATCTCTGATCCGCTACATCAAAGTGATTGGAGGTCCACCAGCCAGAGAGGGCCTGCTCGTCGGGCTGAAGAATGGAGCTGTGAGTGTGGGAAAAATTTTAACAAAGATTGGTTTTCTTCTAAAAAGTTTCTATTAAAAATCCAGGTCTACCAAAAATCAATTTAGCGGAGTGTTTGAACTTGTTCTTAATTCATCAATCAAGTTAAAATATCAGATCTACACTACATACAGTGCCCTGGTTTTGTTCTTGGGCAGTATGATATGAGAAAGAACATTCAAAACAACATTTATGATTGTCAAATCTTGAACTTTTATTTGACATAGTACTTTCATTGGAATTGTGTTCTTGTATTCACTAGACAAAACCTCAGACCAAGCCAGAGTACTTTGGTTACATAACATTTTAATTATATTTAGACATTGGTACCAAGTCTGAAATGGAACACTATTGTTAAGTCCATTGCAATGGTGCTGTAACATTTACAAATACTTTCAAACTTTTATTTTGCCATTTCTTGTGTGTTTCTGATTTTTTTGGGTTGATTTTTATGCAGATTTTGAAGATATTTGTTGATAACCCATTCCCCATCACATTACTGAAGTTGTCAACCTCAGTGCGCTGCTTAGACATGAGCTCCTCACGCAATAAACTGGCTGTAGTTGATGAACACAACACCCTCCTGGTTTATGATATTAATAATAAAGAACTGCTTTTTAAGGTTAGTGCTTTCATTATATTATTGCATGTCCAAAACATGTATGTAAATATAGTGGTGCTGCTCTGTGCTCGCAGTGACTTTTAATCCTTCTTTGTTTACCCACTCGCTCTATCCTGCAGGAGCCTAATGCTAACAGCGTGGCATGGAACACCCAGTGTGAGGACATGTTGTGTTTCTCTGGCAATGGGTACCTCAACATCAAGGCCAGCAACTTCCCAGTTCACCAGCAGAAGATGCAGGGCTTTGTGGTTGGCTACAATGGCTCTAAAATCTTTTGCCTCCATGTTTACTCCATGTGTGCAGTGGAGGTGCCGCAGGTGAGTGCACAAGACAAACACATTATGATATAGTGGAAAAGTGAAATTATTTCTGTAGTATATGTAAGGATACTTTGCAGCTGATGCCATCAACATTCTCTGGGGGAGAGGCACTACTCTGTCTAAAACTCTGTGACTCAAGTTAGGCTTTAATGTGAGTTTTGTTTTAACACAGTCAGACTATAAATAACTGACTTATCTGGAACCCCAACTGAGTGTTGATTTCAGTCGTCACTCTCACCTTTTTGTTGAAAATGAAATGCCTAAACAGGACCATGAATGCTCGTATTGATCACAGGCTCTGAAAATTGTTTAAATTCATTTTCTTGAGTTTTTAGACAATATTAAAACTTACCAGGTGTGTGTGCGTGCTTGTGTGTGCGCATTGTGTCACCATGGTAACTGCTGAACATTCCACGATAGAGACACATGTAGAACACCCTGTGCATGATGTCTCTGCAAAGTATCACTATTTAGTACACGGTCATATTTAAAGTATTTTGTTTTATAAACCATGATCATAACAGCTATAATAAAGTGACAACTTAAAGTTCTATTTTAAGCTTATACTGATCTTACAACAATCGTCAGTTTGCATATTGTATTGTCTGTCTGCTACTCAATATACTTAATCCAGGTTGTACTTCCATCTAAAGGGCACGATTTTACACACATTGATTTAGGATATATTGATGTTTTTTGTTGCCCCTGACTTGGTTGTCTGCTCCTTTGATAGTCAGCTCCCATGTACCAGTATCTTGAGAAGAAGATGTTTAAGGAGGCCTATCAGATCGCCTGTCTGGGTGTGACAGACAGTGACTGGAGAGATTTGGCCACAGAAGCCCTGGAGGGACTTGACTTTGATACCGCTAAAAAGGTCAGTCGATGTGCACAAATCATACTGATCAGCACTGATCACGCTGAGCTGCAGACAGAGAGAGAGAACAGCAGGGCCATAGATTTTGGAAAATCAAACATGTAGATTTTCACGATTTTATTAACATATTTAATGCTATGTTTATTCTTTTAATCATTAACATTGTTTGTATTTAATTATGTTTTTGTGTGTTTTTGTTTGATAAATCCAGGCCTTCATTAGAATAAGAGACCTGCGCTACCTGGAGCTCATTAACAGTATTGAGGTAAAACATGCTGTATCCATTTATCCAACAACAAAGCAATCATCACATATTCAGTGTTGGATGACTATTTTCATTTATTTATTGCTTGGCTCTGGTTAGGGTCGCACCTCACACAGCTCCATTGTTAGTTTTGGCTTGTATTTCTAGATATACAGTGCTAAGCAAATGTTTTGTATGAGGTGTGAACAAAATAATTTTAAAAAAGGAAAAGAAAATGATACCATTTTGTAGTAGTTTTTTTTTTTTGTTTTTTTTGTTTTGTAATGGTCCTGATGGATTGTAGTAGTGTTCCTCATATGGCACACTGCTGCTGTCTGTATACTTGCTGATGTTGTTTGACTGATTTACAGGAGAGGAAAAAGCGTGGTGAGAGCGACAATGAGTTGTTTCTGGCAGACGTCTGTGCCAACCAGGGGAAATTCCACGAGGCAGCCAACCTCTACAAACGCAGCAACCAGGAGTCCAGGGCCCTGAGCATGTACACAGACCTGCGAATGTTTGAGTTTGCCAAGGTAAAACACCAATGCTTCAGATACATATACTAAGTGTAACTAACCTCAGCATCAATATGGACAAAAGGACTTGGAAAAACTTTGCATGTTATAGGGCTGCAGAACATATGTTTTTCCTCACCGTGTGCTTGGATGCCAAGTTGGGGCCCTCCGAGGGGTTTACAAAGTCTCCTCAACCTCCTCCACTTCCCATTATGCCCGTCTTTCATCTCCTGAGTCATGATTTATCATTTAAATAGCCATGTTTGTTTATCTTTTGATCAGACATACTACCACGGGATGGTTTGTGAGAAAAAGAATTCTGCAATACATCTACAATTGCATACATTGCTTACTTGTCTGTCTTGTCAGTCTATCACTGCAGATACAGTAGACTATAAATATTACTACAATAAGACATAATTAAATAAATAGAGCACAATTAAGTGCGTTCTTTCTTTCCACCTACATAGTCAAGGTGCACAGTACTGTACTCTTACATGGTCTTCTGTTTGAGACACTTTGATCAGTTATTGTTCACATGACTTTATAATCATAACTACACACTTTAGGTTACTTTGTGTATATATCAGTCTGTACATATCAGTCTGGCCAGCATCTGACCAGAACTGAAGAAGCAGCTTGGATGAGCTACGAAACGTATTCGACCAAATAAACTCTGTCCAGTTGACAAATTAAATTTCTCTTTCTTTTGCCATATCAGTCTGTTACTGATGTGGCTGCAGAATATTTATGTGGTCATATGGACATCTGGTTGCACAGGTTGTTTGTTTTAGGTGGGATGGATTGGATGCCAGAGGCAAAAGCTCTACTTCTAACTGTGGTTTCTGCAGCTTCCTTTTTGTCCCCCTTGGCTCCCTTGTTTATGACTATCCAAGCTAAACTTCTTTATGCACTACCTCTGCCTCTGAAACATATCTCTTTGTACTATATGTCAGTGGTTAACCTCTGTTCCTTCTTGTTCCAATGGACCACTTTTGGTGTATAGTGACCACTACAAACTGGGAACACCAGTCTGGGAAATGTAATTTTGGAGATTCTCTGATCCAAATGTCTAATCATCACCTTTGAAACTCACTCGAACCATTATTCCTGCTTTTAACAGGTTACCATTGGAGGCAAAATGTTCTCTTGATGCTTAATGTATCCACCCCTGTAATACGTGTCGCGATGGAACAATACCTGTGTTTCTTTCCCTCTTTTGCAGGAGTTTGTTGGAGGGACAGACCCCAAGAGCTCACGGGACCTGATGACTAAACAGGCAGACTGGGCTAAGAGCAGTAAGGAGCCCCGAGCTGCAGCAGAAATGTACCTTACAGCTGGAGAGCATCTCAAAGCCATTGAGATTATCGGAGAGAATGGCTGGGCAGACATGTGGGTTTTGTATACATTTTTCCACAATTGTAAAAATGTAAACTAATGTAATTGAGGATGTGAATTAGCATCAATTTAAGATCCCCAAACTATAATTATTCAAATCACAGCATATTACATCCATTAGCTAATAAAGCTCAGAGGGAGTAGGCAAAATTTCACAAGCATGTGTAGAACTAGAGACGCACTGACTAAAGCCATCTGAGTTTTTACAACCATGAACTGATATTGCTTATATCCGGAACATGTGTTTCTCTCCCTGAAGATAAATAATAAAAGATACATTTTGACATGTCGAGTGAAAGCAGAGACCGGTGATAAAGTAAAGGGAACATATTACATTTTATAAAAATTAGCTGAGGTAAGGGAAAATCTTATGACTATTTATTTTGTTTTTAACTAGTGTAGCAGTTGCCAGGTCTCAAGTCTTCATAGTCCGCTATATTTTTCTTTTCAACTAGAGACCCTGTACTCTTCACAGTGACTATATTTATTGTACAATTTATACAAACAAGTTCTTTGTTCTTTCCTCATCAGGCTGATAGACATAGCTCGTAAGTTGGACAAAGCTGAGCGTGAACCCCTGGCAAAGTGCGCACACTATTTCAAGAAGCTGAAGCACCATGGATTCGCCTCAGAGACCTATTCAAAGATGGGGGACTTACAGGCACTGGTGCAGCTGCATGTGGAAACCCGGCACTGGGACGAGGTCTGACACAGTTCTGCACACGAGAGGCACACCTGCTCCACTCATCATGGCGTATATAGAACCTCCAGAGACCATAATATAAATATTAGCTGTACCTTCAGTGCAACACACTGTGCTAAAAACATGCCAAAGTTTAGAAAGTAGTGTTAGAAATCACATAGAAAACTCTGTTGTTGCTGTTCTCAGTTTTTGCAAAGATAAGCAGAAAAGTATAGTTACTAGTGACATTGTGTTCTTCAGGTAGTTTCTTATGAGTTATCTCTCATTTAGAGCTAGTTATATACCTGTCCTAATTGGCATAAAAGCAGAACTATTTAGACCCAGATTTGTCCAAGGAAGATTTAGCTCACCACAACTAAAAGCCCATGATCGCAAACCTGCTATGTATTTTAGCTAAGGACTTAAAAAGACATCACTAACTTTGCTCACAGTTGAATTCTTGGACAGGCAAGGATCTCTCAATAAGTTAGTCTTATTTGATTATGACAAAAACAAAAACGAAAATATCAGCAATAATAGAAAAAGGGCATCAGATCACATGGCAAACCGTGCAGTAGTGTCAAACCACTTCTGTCTAGATTCAATCCTCTGGGGACAAGTATAATACACACAAAGAGTTATGTTTTATATGTTTCTCAGAGGGAGACAAACGCTCTGAAACACCAGAGTGCAGACTGAGTTACTGAACTGGCCATATGGATGCTATTTACTACACCCACTATTTGATAAATAACAGTATTTCATTAAAGGCTTAGGAGTCAAAGACGTGGGGCACTCATCTGTGTTTGGTATGAAATGTGTGTATTTCTTGGCCCAGACGTGGCTACAGGACATTTGGTATTATCCATCACTGTGACAGGTCTTCAGCTTGTGTCCGCTGGCCACTCCACTGACTCCTTTACCCTGTCATTCAAACTGCTAAAGGACTGAGCCTGAGGGGAGAATGAAATAGACTTAGGTCATTGACATTCTATCATTGCAATTGTGAAACAGGAAGTTATGTATATCACATTTAACTTTAGAACAAAACAATTAAATCAACAGTTAGTCTCATATCATTTGTAATGGCTCAAGGCAGTTCATTAATGATGTACATTCTTTGCAGGCCTTCTCAATGGTGGAGAAACACCCACATTTCAAGAATAACGTCTATGTACCTTATGCGCAATGGTTAGCAGAAAATGATCGCTTTGAGGAGGCTCAGAATGGTGAGTAACTATATAATACATTTAAAGGTGCATATAACTTTTTGGTGTGAATCTGTTTTTTCTTCACGGAGATGTTTTTCCTTTGTTATTTCAATTGCAAGGGCTGTTATTTCCAAAAAATATGGCATCACCTGCTTGTCCCTATGGAAATGGATAAGATTAATCATTGTGGAACATTCTATACAATTTCTGCATGGCGACAAACCTGTGGCCGAACATACACCAGAAAAGTACGATAGTGCACTTTTATTAAGCGTGTAATAAATGTCCGTTTACAGTAAATATAACAATTTATTGATAAATAAGCATGTACCAGCAGGTTAGGTTAGGTAGGTTAGGTCAGAAGACGACTAACTTTAACCACTTTTACCAGCATCACAACAACCGTTCTTCCTACTTAACTTTCTCAGTTCAGTTTTACAAAGCACATATGGAAATGATAAAAGTACTTCATCTCTGGACCCAGGCATTTTTCACTACTTCTCTGAGATCCTCTATATCCACTGTAAAACATAATCGCCTTTGCTGGAGACCAGAGGAGAGTGCGCTGTCTGTTAACTAAATGACAAGCATGTATGGCAGTAATCACCCCCACTACAAGCCGCCCTGATGATGATTACCAAATGTAACTATAGTTATAATCAGTTCATAGATTTATAATTATGATCTCAGTTGGCAGATTTCCTCCTCTCCTCCATCTTCCTCCGCCTGTACATGTAATACAAGACTAAACAGTACGCATTGTGTTACTATTGCTCATATATTACGTGTTCTTTGCACAGTTTGTTGTAGACAGTTGTTCCTAGCAACTGCAGCTCTGCATTCAACGCTACAAAAAATATACCATGGCTAATAGTGTAACATATATGCATATAAATTCTAGAGATTGATACTGTCACCGATACTGAAAATTTGCTCAATAAGATTATCGGCATCCAAATCCAAATATCCAAGTTCAGCTGAGATGCTGGTTGGACATTTAAATTGATGTAATAAAACCCAGGAAGACCCAGAAAGTCTCATAATGTTTGAACCTTTATTTGTACAAAGTTGTTCTGAAAGATAAATAACAACTACATAACACATTTGCATCAGTTTTGTCTTATTTTATTTTCGTTTTAAGGAAATAGATGCTGTTTTCAGACTCTTGATATTGGGTATCAGATAGTTAAAGCTATAGTATTGGAATCGGTATCGCTACTGGAAAAGCTGGATTGGTTCATCTCGATAATACCTTTCTTTGCTCCTGTTGTCACATATGCCCAGATGTAACAGTTATGCAGTCCCAATTACCTAAGTGAAAGCAATTCAATTTTTGTAACAGTGCACTAAGAGAAACATAAAGATTTTTTCATATAGTGAAGTAAGCTTATTATTATGTGGCGGTAATGAATGCTGACCCCTGCTGTGTGTGTTGGGCCTGGGTCATCGGAGGGGGTCGACTCCCCGATGCTGTTTCTAATTACCTTCTGATGGGAACATGTGCATTAGACCTTTTAAAGCCAGATGACGCACACAAAAACATACCCAAACTTTGTCTCTGGTTACTTAAATAGGGTCCTAGCAGTACATTACAGTTTGTGCAAGTAATCCTCTTTATTCTAACCAAACTATAAATTTGTATAGAAAGTAATTATGCAGAGAACAAGGTCTTCAAAGTATGGCGACTTAAATGTAGCTTCTTCTGGAGTGTGGAGGGTTCACCTTTTCTTGTCTCCATGGAGATGTTGTCCTAGGATATTCCATAGTATGGTATTAAACTTATGTAACTCTATGGTGAAAAATAGATGTTACAAGTTACAACTCAGATACAGAACCACTTTCAGTAAAAATACATGTTTTTCAAACTATCTTTGAGAAATGCAAGCATCTCAAAGATAGTTGATAAATACAAGATATATTAAATGCCGTACTATGGAACATAGAGTATAAACATCTCCATGGGGACAAGTGCGGACCCACCTCCCAAAAAGACAGTGCTCCTTTAATTTCCTTAGTCTGGCCAAACAGCTCCATTCAAGTTTCAAACAAATTTCTAACTACCAGAACTTTCATTAATTTTTTGTATTTTTGCTCCGTCAGCATTTCACAAGGCAGGGCTACAGAATGAAGCTGTCAAAGTCCTGGAGCAACTTACCCACAATGCAGTGGTGGAGAACAGATTCAATGATGCCGGCTATTATTACTGGATGCTCTCAATGCAGTGCCTGGACATCGCTCGAGGTGAGGACCGCAATAACAACAACAAACTGCTAGATGATTTTACACATTGGTACAGTGTAAAATTGAATGCTTTTTTTTTTTTTAAACTTTGTTTTTGTTCATCAGAAAGTGAAGATCAGTGCAGTGAAATGCTGAAGAAGTTTGATCGTTTTCAACATCTGGCAGAGCTTTATCATGTCTATAGATCTATTCAACGTTACACTGTGAGTAATATATACTCTTTGTGTCAGTACCAAGCCTGGATACATTTGAGGATTTAGTGTCAGAAGATGGTGTAAACAATCTAATCATTCTGTATTGCTTAACTATATTCAGTATATTTTTACTTTATTTATGAATACACAAGTTGATGAGTTTAATTTTTTAGGTTAAATTTGGTGAAGAGAGCACATGAAAATGAATGAATATTTTTGGGGGGGTTTAATGTTAAATATCCATCAAAATTCCATATGGTATTCTATTGAAATTCCATATGCTTTTCCACTGGAATACCATTAAATACTCATACATTTCTTATGGTTTTCGGCTGACAACAAGAGTATAATTGCTTGTTACCCTGAACTATAGAATACAAGCACTACAAAAATAATTGATACAACCCAAAGTGAATTAGGCTTAATTTTCCCCACTACGTTTCCAATAACCATGCCAACAAACGAGTGTCACAATAATTATTACTTCATCATTGGTCCCTCAGTCCCTACACTTAACAAATAAACTGATTTTGGTCCGGAGCACTTTATGGGTGTCCTGGCCTGTGTCTGTCTCCTCCGTTTGTTTTTACAGGTTTGCACTGGGCTGTAGTCACACCCACAGAAATAGAGAGACATCACAGTGATTCAGTGCAGAGCATAAAACCTTTACATCTGAGCTTAACTCCCCAGGACAGTCACTATATACACTATTTGATTGATCACTCTGGGGTCATAAAGTGGTAGTCCTGCCCGCACAAAATTGAAATATGAAACTAGACATTTAGTAGATCAGATGAGATGGTTTTGAAATGATATCTTCCGTCTTAAATTCATTTCTGTCTGTTTGCATTTACAGGATGAGCCCTTCAGTTCTCACATGCCAGAGACCCTTTTCAACATTTGCAGGTTTCTCTTGAATAATCTCACCAAAGAAATACCACCAGGCATTTCCAAAGTGTATCCTTTCGCATACAAAAGTTATACTGTCAAAAGCACCATATTTTAGAAACTTTGACAAGAGTTAAGTTGGAAAAAGATTTAGCCTGAGCTGGCCATGCTGAGAAAAAGAAAAGATGTAATGACAGAGTGGAGGCTGTGCCAAGTGGAGACAGACTCTCCCCGTATCCAAACAAATGCTTTGATTAGTCACATTTGTTGTGATATATGCACACAAACTCCACATAATATGTTTAAATTGATCCCACGGCTCCTGAAGACAAAAATCATAGCGTACAGTAGACACAAAGGCAAATGCACACAACATTTTGGACTTCAGAAATGGGAGAGCCCCCTTCTGGTTGGCATGTGCAATCCTAATGACAATTCTTGGGCACTTATTTCTTCATAATTGGTAGTTACAGTTTTTCCTGCTGTTGTTTTTGTATAAAACTTGGCCAATGACCATGGACAATCACAAAGGAGAATATAATACTTCTTTTACCCCTTAAAAAGTCTCCATGGAGTATTTGGATCAATACATATAGATTTGGGGTCAAGGAGTTAAAATGTGCAGCCTTTATTGGAGCTACTTTCTTTCCCTAATCTTTACATTACCACTTAGTCCGACACAACTGGAGCAAAGCTTTTAAAAGACCATCTGGAACACCTGGACTCTTCTATAGCCATGGTTGTCCTAAAAACTCGAAACTTGGATTTATAGACCCCGATATAAACAATTAAACACTATGTCACAGAAAAGCTGCACATACAATAGAGGAACATGCATTTATCAGGAGCTGAACAGAACTGGGTGTGTGGGAGGCACAGGGAGCTCTGAGTGGAGAGGAGAGAAGAGGGGATGTTAAGTTGAAGTGATTGAGGAGTGCCAGTGTAGAGATACTGCAGCTGCAACTCATTGACTTGTCCATGATGTTCTAAGAGGAACACTCGGAACTGTCCCTGTATCTACTTACAAATATAGCACTTTGCACTTCCACACATGTACCAAAACGCACACACAAATCAAGAAGTTAGTCTTGTGGTATGTGGTATGTGGGGCTCTGTGTTGCAGCCTCAGCAAAGATATTTCTCTACTCATTAGGCACACCAGGGAGTGAACTTTTTTTTTTTCTTTCTAATGTGATGATGATAAAGTCTCACTATCCTAAAAATACTGAACTAGATCTGCTGTAGTTTTTGTAATCCATTTGAGGCAGATGGTTTGCTGTGGTGGCAAACACAAAATAGGCAACAACTGAAGTACAGAACAAGATTCTATCAGTCTAACTAGTAAATCCAGTAGGTAGCATTGTTTATAAGTACTGTATGTAACTTTTCAGGTGAGGGGTTCATGACCTGCCTGTCTCCATAAAGATATTTTTGCATTGCCTGGACTATTTCCACAGTACGCATTAAACTTATCTATCATGCATTCAGTCAGTGGCATGTGTGAGACAAGCAGGTGACAGACCCTCCACTGTAAAAGTTAGTGTATCTTTAAAGGGTCCATATTACTCTATTTTCTGATCTCTTTTATAATATTGTTTCCTCATCACAAATACACCTAGAGTTCTTCTCCATCCATCCATTTTCTTCCGCTTTATCTGGGGCCGAGTCGCGGAGGCAGCAGTCTGAGCAGGGAGGCCCAGACTTTCCTTTCCACGCACACTTCCTCCAGCTCTTCCGGGGGGATCCCGAGGCGTTCCCAGGCCAGCTCAGAGACATAGCCACTCCAGCGTGTCCTGGGTCTTCCCTGGGCCCTCCTCCCGGTGGGACGTGCACGTGTTTTTCTCTCTCAAACAGAAAACACTATGATCCACCTTGTGATGTCATGTGGTAATACAGGAAGTGCTGCACTGTGTTTTTAAACTCCATACACCTTCACTAGAATCATTTGGATAATTTCAGACCAGGAATTGCTAATCTGCTAATCTGCTAAAATGTTAAATTTAAAACTACTGCTATATGACATCACAAGGTGGAACAGAGCATTTTGAGCTTTATAGATGTAGACAAATAAAGAGTTACTCAGTCATGTGTGAATGAAACCAAACACAACTCCAGGTATGTTTTTGATGAGGTAACAACATTCTAACGTGGCTTAAAGCTCACAAAAGACAATTTAGTGCAATATAGGACCTTTAAGGATTAATAGGCCTAGTAGAACTCTGTTAAAAGTGTTTAAAAATGATTGATATTTTGAAAGCAAAATGTTTTCTGATATTGTATTGGATGTGACTAGATAAACATATTGCCTGGCTCTTTTCATCCATAGCTTTTTCCCTTTACCCAGTAAACAGGAACACCTTGTATGCATTGGCCAAACAGAGTAGAAAATTGGGTGCCTACAAACTCGCCAGGTATTCGTATGAGAAGCTCCAGGAGTTGCATATCCCATCTCGGTTTCAGGACTCCGTGGAAGTGGGCAGCCTCACCATCCGCTCCAAACCTTTCCATGACAGTGAGGTGTGTTCTGGGGGTCTTATCTATGGGGAAACTACTGCTTTTGGTGGTCCTCTTCTGTCTGAGCAGTGCATAGTCTTGCCTTAGTCTTTAGTCTTGGTTATCTGGTATTCTGTTTCTGATTTTCCTAGTCCTAATTTCAACCATCTTTGACATAAGAGGAGTTAATTTGAAGACTGTCCTTAATACTGTCCTTAAAGGTGCATTGTGTAACTTTTCTGGTGGAGGTTCCGTCAAACGCTTTTCTCCTTGGAGTTGTTATTGCTTTGTCTAGAATGTTTCACAGTATGGCATTAAACCTTTTTATCTTCATGGAGAGCAAACCAGACCAAGTTACAGGTCAGATCTGTGGAGAGACAACCCCGCTCACAGTCAGAATGTCTGCTTTTCTAGGTATTTTTGAGCTATAAAACCACCTGTAATTGAATAGATGTAAGGTGGCGCTGCTTAATGTCATACTGTGGAACATTCCAGGCAGAGCAGTGACATGTCCATAGAAATAAGGAAGTGACACCCCCCCCAACCAAAAAGTTACACAGTGCATCTTTAAGTAATGCTAGTGGTGGGATTGTGTATGCTGTCAATGTGCCCTGTGTATTATATTATGTTTTTTGAATCACCAGTCACTTGATTGGTGGTGGTCAGAGGGGCCAATGGCACTGATCAACAGCCACACATGTCAGTAAGCCCCAGGTCATCTGTGACAGGTTGAGTTTACCATCACCCAGTGCGGACAGTGAATGAATAATGCACTTCATGGGTTTCGGAGTAATCAAAATCCAGCACCGTTACCATAGCAATTAACACTTCAAAGTAAATGCTGTATATCTGAATGGGCAGATGTCCTCAAAATATCATCTATAAACAGGAAGCAGAAACCAATGAATATTTGAGTGTCAACATATTTTTTTCCATTATGGTGTGGTCTGCAAAAATAAACACAAACATAAATAATACACTTTGGTTTGGTGTGGTGGCTTTACTCTAGGACCTGATTGAGGGCATGATGTGTTACCGCTGCTCCACCAACAACCCTCTGCTGAACAATCAGGGGAGCGTGTGCATCAACTGCAGACAGCCTTTCATCTACTCTGCCTCCTCTTATGGTCAGTGCCACACAAACACGCCACAGCCTCTGTCAGACAACTTTACAGGTCCTACATTACGCAAATTGGATTCTTATGAGTTTTTAGCTTTCTTAGGATGTTGTTACCTCCTCAGAAACATACCTAAAGTTGTTTTGTTTCATTCACACATGTTTGAGTAACCTCTTTATTATCTCCAAAGCTCAAAATGCTCTGTTCCACCTTGTGATGTCATGAAGCTACCTTTTACCTTTAGTTCAGTCGAAATAGGCAACACAGTTGAAATCATCCAAATGATTCTAATGAAGGTGTATGGACTTTAAAAACACAGTGGAGCACTTCCTGTATAACCACATGACATCACAATATGGAACAGAGTGTTTTCAGTTTGAGAGAAGAACTCTAAATATGACAGGTTTGTGTGTTAAACATGTGTGAATGAAACAAAAGACAACTCCAGGTATGTTTTTGATGAGAAAACAGCATTATAACATAGATCCAAAGATAGCCTAATATGAGCCCTTTTATGTCTCAGTGTTGTGTCTTTCTTTGCAGAAGTGTTGCCTCTTGTGCAGTTCTACCTGGAGGAGGGCATCAGTGACGAAGAGGCCGTTTCTCTCATCGACCTGGAAGTCCCTCGCTCAGATCAGAGGGATGCACAGTGGCACAATGTGGACAGTGGAGGTATCCTTTGATCACCTGTGACAAATCCCACTTTCACACAATAACAGATGGTCCACATGCTGAGTTTATGAATTATTTAATTCACATTCTGTCGGTCGCTCCTAGGAGTGCCTGACTCACAGGTACAATAGCCAAAAATGGTACTTGAGTAACTGTTCAAAGTTAAAAAAAAAAAAAAAAAAAAAAAAAAAGACAACTGTTAGATTTTTGTCTTGTGTTGAAATTAAATGTGCATTGTGTAACTTTTCTGGTGGAGGGTCCGTCAAAAGCTTTTCTCCAGGGAGATGCTATTGCTTTGTTTCACAGTATGGTATTAAAACTTTCTATCTTCATGGAGACCAAAACAAGTTACAGATTAAGTTACAGGTCAGATCTGTGGAGAGGCAACCCCGCTCACAGTCAGAATGCCTGTTTTTCTAGATATTTTTGAGTTATAAAACCACCTGTAATTGAATAGAACATAGTACACCTTTAATTATGTTTTATTTGTAAAGTAAAGCACAATTATTTTCACTGGTTCACAGTAAGAAGTTGGCCTTTCAAGAAAACAAATTGTAAAGCACGGTATATTGCTATATTTATACTACGTGACAAATACACTATTGATGGGCTGTCTGTATCGACCCGCTGCAGGGTTTTCTCAAAAAGAATCAGCCAGATGTCTTAATTAATGTGGTTTATTAGGCATCCACAGGAATGGCAGAAGGGCGTTTGTGTGTGTGGAAGTCATTACCAAGCCGCGTGTAGTACTTTTCAATGATGACCCTTGCGGCCTTCTTCACCGTTTTGGTCCTGACTCGTCCCATGTTGGATCGGCCTGTTAGAAAGAAGTGTCAGTCTCTGGGCAGAAAATGTGAGGATGCTGGTGGGCCTTTTCAGCAGCCGCCCCCAGATTTCCTGTGGAAATCTGAATGACAGAAAAGGCCTCTGAAGTGTCTCCAGTCTAACCTCCACTGTCCTGGTATAATAGTCGTGGGACCATCAGGTGGGCCACAGCAGAAGATGTGTGCACTGGCCATGTGTGATGGCTGGAATGTGTGCGGTGACACAGCCGCTCCTCAACTAGGATCACACTGGACTGCAGATGAACCGTTGAGAGTAGACAGTCATGGCTGGAACATGGCGCACCAGCTGTCAGATGGACCTGTTCGGAACAGAAGTAGACCTTTTGAGTCTGCTGTGGGTTCTCTGTCTCTCTGTAGATGCTGGCACATGAAGAGCGGTCAGCTGTCCCGTGAGGACCTTGGATAAGAGCCTCTGTGGGCTCTGTCAGGGGCTTGTAGGCACTGGTGGCAGGTGCCTTTGAGCCTAGTCTGATGCAGTGGTGCGGAGTCACTATCCCAGCACCATCAAGGTGAGCGGCAGTTGGGGGTGTCTGGGCAGTTCTGTTCTGCCATGTGTGAGGGTTGGTCTATCTTTCCCCCACCGCTTGTGGTTACTGGGGCCGACTCTGACCTCGGAAGGTCATCATGCAATGGTGTGGTGACTATGGTGCCAACTACCTGTGTTGAGAAGGTCTGCTTGTAGTCAGTGCTGGAGAGCTGCAGGAGTGCTGACTCACTGGGAAGTACAGACTGGTCGTGCTGAGGACTATCACTGGTCTTGAGGCTGCACTGTGGAAGTATTTCCTTCTGCTCTGCTGGGACAGAAAGGTTACATGGTGCAGCTTGAATCATCGTGAAGTAACACTGAGGATCTGTGCTCCAGTTCCGTAACTCCTGGGCTGCCAGGGAGACCAAGACGCACAGGCTCAATGGGGGTAATGAGATGGGGGTAGTCAGACCCAATGAGCAGCACTGGATGAGCTCTGTCTAGTTTCTGTAGTGGCAGACCCCGAAGGTGACCGTATTTGGACATGAGGGCGTCGACTGGGTGAGTGTGCTCTGCTAGTCCCAGCTCCTTGGCAGTGAAGGCACCTTTGATGTGGTAGACCTTGTGTGGCTGGGCAGCAGGAGACAGCATAAAGGACACTGCCGCCCCGTGCAGCAACTGAAAATCTTGCCTCACAGTCCTCAGAGGCAGATCCTCTGCCGCCCCGTGAAGGCCAAGCTGCTGGGCTGCTGAGTGTAACAGAATTGTCCTCTCAGAGACGTCATCCAGGACAGCGTAGGTCTCCATGATCTGGTCTCCATGGCGTAGAATAACCTTCGTGACTTTTAGGAGGACGTTCCTACTTTCAGGGGGTCTGTCCACATACAGGACCTCCTCAGCAGTGGTCAGAAGGCAGGATTCTGACTGCTGTGGCTCTGGATCAGACTTGTCTGCTCTTCCTTGGTTCTGCGTGTTGATGCTGTGGAGTGCCAGCAGGTGGCGCCTGTTACATGCTGTGCAGGTCATCTTGAGGTCACACTCTGCTGCTCTGTGATGTCGCCCACATCGCCAGCACCCATTACTGCTCTTAATCCAGCTCTGGCGCTGGGGTGTGGTGAGCTGACTGAAGTTGGCACAGTTATTGAGGGAGTGTTTCCCATTGTCACAGTAGGGACAGTATTTCTTACCCTTAACCTGGCTGGCAGGGGGTTCGGACTCTTCTTCTGTTCCTAGCAGAATGGTGGTTGGTCTGGCTGCAGGTTTAGTGGGCTTGCTGGGCTCCCACCTAACAGTGTCTTTGCGGGAGCTGAATCTGGCTGTGTCCACCTGCACCTGCATCTCAAACTCCAACCAGTCTGACAAGTCATGCAGCGTGGGAATGGGCACATCTTGAGGGTGTATGAAGCGGCGGAAACCAGCCCGCAGGTCATGGGGCAGCTTCCCCAGGAGCCGCGAGACATGGGAGCCACACTCAAGCTCCACTCTGCCTTTCCTCCCCAGCTGCTGCAGCATGCTGACCAGGGAGCGCACTTTGAGGGCGAAGGTGCGGAAACCTTTAATATCCCCAGACACAATGGTGGGTCCCTCCATCAACTCGGCGATGCGCTGGAGTGCAAGCTGGTGGGGTTGTCCAAATTGTTGTTTAAGAGCGTCCATTGTGTCTGAGTAGGGGTATGGCGAGTTCACATAGGAGTCCACCACCAGTAGGGCCTCTTCTAGCTTTAAGTGATCACAGAGGATCTGATACTTAAACCTCTCTGTGGCGTCCCTGGGGAGAAGGTTCTCCAGTGCGATCCTCAGCCGGGCAAAATCCCTCAGATTAGGATGGCTAAAGTCTGGAATGGTTGGTGTCGGTCCCCTGTACGACCGCTCCTGACCACCGACAGGGATAGCAGTCCGGTGTCTGGAGTGACGGCGCGGAGGTGACTCATAATGGCGATGTGTCTCAGGGGAGGTGGCACGATATCTCTCGTGGGAATGCCTATGGGAGCGGGTGGACTGTCTCTCAGGGGTGTAGTAGCCGATGTATGGCTGTACTCTGGGGAGCGTGCTGGAGGTCTCACTGGTGAGTCGCGGCGTACAGGGGAGTAATGGCAGCGTCGATCTGACCGGCTGCTGTACGCATGCCTGGTTGAAGGCAGCGAGGGCCTGGGAGGCTTTGGAGAGGACAGTCCACGGTCCCTGGATGGATCTGGAGAGGGACTGCGCTGTGGTGATGGACTGGATTGTGAATCAGAAGAAGAACTGTGCTCTGACCTGTGGGAGCTAGGTGGACTGCGGTGGTGTCTCCCCTTGGACCGGCCTTTAGCATATGGCTGTAGCTGCTTCATAAGCCTCCCAAGGTGTTTAATCTCCGCTCTGAGGTCCTCACTCTGGGACGCGGCGTTTTGCTGGATCCGCTCCAGCCTCTGGTCACTCTGCTTTGCCTTCTCCTCGAGCTTTTGGTTCCGTATCTGCAGTTCTTTTAGAGCTGTGAGGAGAGAGGTATCTTCTAGTTCCTGATCTGGCGGGAGAAGCTCCCTGTGCCTGGGGCTTGCGGGGGACAGAGCTGCATGGGCCAGTATCTGGTCTGGTCCATCTTCGTCTTGTGCCACAGCTGGTGTGGCGGTAGTCCGGAGCCTGGCACCGGACAAGTCGAAGTCCTGCAAGTGCAGAGGAAGGGAGATGTGCCTCTTAGATCTTCTCTCAGCTGACATCGTGCTGCAGTAGGTCAATATCCGGTTCGAAGGACCATGAAAAATACACTATTGATGGGCTGTCTGTATCGACCCGCTGTAGGGTCCACTAGTCCGAGGGTCCACTAGTCCGAGTTTTGTTTCAGCATGTTATGTTGCTGAATAAGCGATGTGCCTTCATGATCATTATCCTGAGCCTTTATCATTTGTATCTGAACACCTAAATTTATGTACAAATGCTGTTTTGCATCTAACTTGATTACATTTCTGAGATCGTACTTTTTATTTCCTTGCTATTTATTGAATTATTAAGTCGCTCGATAAACCCCTTGCAGAAAACACTTCCCGGGATCGTTTTCTAGATGTAGTATTGATTACGTAATACCCGAAAGGTAATCATTGGCCTACGGATTCATCATCATGAATAACAGAATTGTCACCAATGCTGTTTTAGAAATACATTCATTAAACGTGTTAAATTTCCAAGAAATTATTAAGTTGTCCTGTTTGTTTGTTCTTTGACATGAGAGTGAAGCTAACCGTTCAAATTACATTGCGCTACGTTAATTTCTTCCACTGTGATGCATTTTTTCCAGTGCGTCATGACGTTAATATGCGTCAAATTTGACGTCATTGTCAGAGTTTACAAGTTTAGGTAAATTACCATACTAGTTATTTGGGAATTTTAGAAGAATTCTGTGGCTGACACAAAAGTTGTCCACCGAATCTTGTCGATCTGGACAATTTTGGATCAAATTCAACAGTGAAAATTATTCCGCTGCTCTAGCAAATCTGAATACGAAACTGGATTCTGGATCCAGATCAGGATCTGCATTCTTTGTGACTTATCTCCGAAACTACAAGACGGATCGTCATGAATTTTCCTTCAGAGGTAGATCTTGGTCTAGGGACGACTTCATTTCAATTTGTGATGACCTGAATCGACTCCATTCTGAAGACGGATAACTGAAAAGACCTGGATCTGTGAGGGTCCATATCCGGATCCGGATCAACAATATGGACTCTAAGTTCATATATTTATACAACTGAATGTATGTTTTTTGCACGCACAAAACCCCATTCAGAGTTGTCACATGGGTCATGGGTAGTCTTGAAATCTTTCCTAGAGAAAGAATCATCTTGCATTAGTATCATGTCATCTCTTGGCGGAGATCAGAAATCTCGGATTTCTCCTGTTGTTTATATATTTATTTTGCCGGCGGTGGAGTATAATGTGTGAAGCTACGACACAATTTACATTGAGTGTCAGCATTCAACAATTTAACACTCTAACGCCTTTCCGACGTAAAATTTGGATGTAAATGCACCAGTTTATATCCATTAAGT
The DNA here is from genome assembly GCA_029959045.1 of Taenioides sp. WSHXM2023. NCBI lineage: Eukaryota > Metazoa > Chordata > Actinopteri > Gobiiformes > Gobiidae > Taenioides > Taenioides sp. WSHXM2023. The sequence goes on along the minus strand of CM057086.1, from coordinate 22,185,411 downwards.
CACAGATCCCTTGGTTCTATAGTTTAGTTTGCTCTCAGGAATTACAATTTCGTTGGTAAATAAGACCAAGACGTCAAAACAACTCTTGGTACGTTTCATAACATCTATTACTCTCGAAATATACAGCCAAAAGCTCGGACTAGTGGACCCTCGGACTAGTGGGTCGTCCCGAAAAGAATCAGCCAGATGTCTTAATTAATGTGGTTTATTAGGCATCCACAGGAATGGCAGAAGGGCGTTTGTGTGTGTGGAAGTCATTACCAAGCCGCGTGTAGTACTTTTCAATGATGACCCTTGCGGCCTTCTTCACCGTTTTGGTCCTGACTCGTCCCATGTTGGATCGGCCTTGTAGCTGACGATGATGTCAGCACATCTGTTCTCATGGTGATGAGTTGTGGTTGTTCTGTTGTCAGATGTTGGGATGTCAGAACACCACTGTTGTTGGTTTTCATATATTTTATTTATAAAATACTTACCGTGTGACCTTCGCTTTGCCCCGGAAGTAGACGGGGGAGAGAAAGCGGGAGGGTGCAAGGAGAGTACACCAAGAGGTGCTGTTTGGCTACCGCTGGTGGCATGTTGGCGAACACGGTAATATATTGTTTTGTATTATAAGTTTAAGATATTGTATGTAAACTAAGCTGTTTTCTCTGTCTGTCTTTTAGTTTTCACGGTGTTTACGGTGTAGAAAGAGATTAAAAATTGACACATGATCATCAGTTCGAAGCGTGAAGTCCTTTTTAGACAAGAAAACCAGGGTAGCTACAGTGAAAACGTGACCTGTTTCATCCCACGTGGCTGTTGGCTGTGCTTCCCTATGCATCCAGACGGCGGCGCCAGAGACCGTGATTTGTCTTCACTCTATGGCAAGGCGCATACTTCTGCGCACATCGACTGCAGGAGCAAGTTTCCAAATCCTAAAGTCAGATGCAACTACGAATATCAGCCCAACCACTGATGAAAGTAAGTTCAAGAAATTGAAAGGACACAAATAAAGAAAAACACTGCAAAACTAAATCAAATACAAGCAAAATGACCTCACCAGAAAGTAAATCATCTGATAGTGAAGAGGATGTTCAGACCCAACATAAAGTAAATGTTAAAGAGAAAGAATGCGCTGAACCAGATAAAGATGAGTCAAAATCAAGAAAATCCTCTCGCAAAAGACGATTTACTCTTAAAATGCAATATTTAAAGGAGCAAGAACTTGTACAAAAAGAAAAGAGGTTCATTGCAGTGTATGAAAAATGGAAATCTAGAGTAAGAGACATTCGGACAATATTAAAGGAAGCATGCTCAGAAAAAGATCTGTATAACATGATGGATGAAGCTGAAAAACTTGACGCTGAACTGAAAGAGCTGTATGATAGCATAAGAAGGAATACAGCTCCAAGTCAAGAAATCAGAAGGAAAATAGATGCACGCTCAGCTGTTACATGTGATTTGCTGCGCTTAATGAGAGTCAGAGTAACCGAAGAAGCGGGAGAGTTTGATGTTGTGGCAGAGAAGGCAAAGTTACGTGCTCTTCTTGACAATGACTATGCCAGATCTATATATGGGTCTACTGCCACCAGAGCGTCTGCACGTGACTGCCGTTCTGAACATTCTTCAGAGTCGCCCAGCATCTCAAACAAAAGAGCAGAAATTGCTGCAGAGTTGGCTGCAAAGCAAGATGAAAATGACATGGAAGAGGCCATAGAAGCACAGCGTCAAGAACTGAGAAAGCTTGAAAAACAGAAAGAGATAGTAAGAATGCAGGCTAAGTTGAGGGTGTACACTGAAGAAGAGATGAAAGTGAAAGAAGAGAGTCATAGCTTGGTACGTAGCAAAGGCAGTGCTATTCTATCATCTCATACTGAACGTGTATATCAGCCAGCCACACAGAATGAAGCATTTATGCAGGCTTTACATGAGTCAGTTGCTCTCACTAGACTTCCTGCTCCAGAGCCTACTGTATTTTCAGGTGACCCTCTTAAGTTTATAGAGTGGAGCACAAGCTTTAAAGCTCTGATAGAAAGGCGATGTTTAAATCCTGCAGACAGATAATTTTATCTGCAAAAGTACATAGCAGGAGAGGCTAAATCTACTCTAGAAGGCAGTTTCTACAGAAAAGATGAGGAAGCTTATCAACAAGCATGGGATAGGCTGAATGCTAGATATGGGCATTCATTTGTAGTACAGAGAACCTTTAGAGAGAAACTTAACAAGTGGCCAAAGATAGGTGGCAAGGAATATCTTAAGCTGAGAGAGTTTAGTGATTTTCTTCAAACATGCAGTCATGCTATGCCTCACATTAAAGGTCTACAGGTTCTAAATGACTGTGAGGAGAACCAGAAGATGCTGACTAAACTCCCAGACTGGATCACATCAAGGTGGAATCGTAATGTTACAGAGCAGCTGGATAAAGGCAAGGACTATTCAAGCTTCTATGAGTTTGCTTCCTTCATCTCTAAGGAGGCACGCATTGCTTGTAACCCTGTATCATCGTTACACGCTCTGAAACCACCTGCAGATATTCCAACAAGAGAAACAAAGCACACAAAAGCAAACGCGTTTGTCACCAATGTAAAAGCCTCAGAGACATCCAGCCCTGCATCCAAGTCCAATGCAGAACATGTAAAGTCCAAAGAAGCAACGAAAAAAGACTTCACACAACAAAATTCAAATGCAAGCAAATGTGCGTGCTGTGGAGAGGACCACTCCATACACAAGTGTCAAAAGCTCACAGAAATGTCTGCAGACGACAAGAAAAAATACATACAGGACAACAGATTGTGCTTTGCTTGTTTGAGAAAGGGCCACAACTCCAAAGACTGTAAAAACAGAGCAATGTGTGGCATATGCAAAAAGAGCCATCCAACTCCACTGCATGAGGACCGCTCATCAGCAGACAAGCCCCCTGCAGAAAACACAGAAAGGCCCAATCCCAATTCTCCCCCTTAGCCCTCTGTCTTTGTCTTAGCCCTAACCCTCGCCCTTACCCCTCTGTCTTTAAACAGAGGGGTAAGGCAAAGGGGTGTGTTTTAAACCCTTAGAAATGGGACACCCCTTTGCAGTCGCAACAATATGACATTATTTTTAAAGTTTTGAAGTATTGTGCTCCTTTTGAGTTTGTTTTAAATGAACTTTGCAAAAAGTCAAATGTTTTTTTAATTTTTTAATTTGTTAAAATTACTATACTGTGTACAACATATGTAAATCAAATTTTAATCAACTGTAACACAAAATGCTGCAGAGGTGGACGGAGTTGTAGAGGATGCCTGGTACACACAAAAAAGAAAACAAAATTAATACATAGTCATAAACATATATAGTTGTTCTGGTACCTACAAATATTATAGAATGTAATATACCTTATATTTTATTTTCAAGTTCTCCCACTTTTTTGAAGCTTGTTGGGCTGACACAACTCCAACAAGTCCAGCCTCCTACAAGAAATTTCTAAACAAAATACAAATGTGATTAATAACATGTCATTAAATAGGGGATAATTTACAAGGCGAAACGAAACAATAATATTTTAGGCGATGCATGTTCGTAATACTTTACACATTCTACCGTAACGTGTGTATAGTTCTAAAAGCGCATGAGACGAGTTACGAGGCGAAATACAGCGATATATTTGACACATTCTAGTCTAACATATATGCGTATATAGTTCTTTTAGGCCATGCATGTTCGTAATACTTTACACATTCTACCGTAACAAGCGTATAGTTCTAACCGGGCATGTTACGATAAGCCGTATATGTCAGAAAGCGTAAATGCTGCCGCAATGAGTATACCTACAACTTTTCAAAAGTTACTACAGTTTTATACAACTTTTTATGAGGTTCTTCAGTGCAAATACTCACATTTGTCCAATTTCTTTCCGTGTTGCTTTTTGCTCCGACTTGCGTTAAGCCACGCCTATCCCCTTTGCGCAAAGGGTGCATCTGAAAAAGCTCTGCTCAGAGGGGTAGAACAGCCCTTCCCCTTAGCCCTCGCACTTACAGAAAAGAGTATTGGGACACCCCTCTGTCTCTCGTGAACGCGCACAACAGAGGGGTAGGGCTAAGACAGAGGGCTAAGGGGGAGAATTGAGACGCAGCCTAAGTGAAACTACCACCTCTCTCTCATGCTCTGTGGGAGGGGGTGAGAATGGCAGCACGTCAATGATTGTGCCTGTGTGGATTTCATCAGTTCAGGCTCCTGGTAGTGAAACTTTGGTATACGCTCTATTAGACACTCAAAGTACTCACACCTTTGTTGATCAGGAGGTGTGTGAAAATCTGCAGGTTGCTACAGAGCCAGTAAAACTAAAGCTTGCCACTATGGTCAAAAGAGACTCTATTGTGAAAAGTCAAAGAGTGCAAGGACTTAAGATCAGAGGGTTTTACTCAAATACTAGCTTTGAGTTACCCCAAGCTTACACCAGAGACTTTATTCCGCTTGAGCGTGCTCATATCCCTACTCGTCAAACAGCAAGCAAATGGCAACACCTTGCTAACTTAGCTCAAAAGATGCCCCCTTTAATGGACTGTGCTGTTGGACTTTTGAAAGGGTACGATTGCTCCAGAGCCCTAGCCCCCAGAGAGGTCATCATTGGTGGTGACAGTGAGCCCTACGCCGTTAGGACAGATCTAGGTTGGAGCATTGTAGGAGGGGCACCCCAACTTGTAAATGCTAGCAATGTAACTGGTTTATGTCACAGAGTGTCTTTAAAAGAGGTTCCCCCTGTAACCCCTTCAGCCATCATTAAGGTACTTGAGGCAGACTTCTCAGACACCAAACAGAGTAGCAGTGACATATCCCAAGAGGATATCCAGTTCCTTCAGATGCTAAATGACAAAATCAAACATAATGAGCATGGACACCTTGAAATGCCCCTGCCCTTTAAAGCACGCCCACAGCTCCCAAATAACAAAACTTTGGCTCTGGTTCGCCTAAAGCAGCTTAAAAAGAAACTCGACAGAGATCCAAAGTTCAAAGCTGACTATGTAAAGTTCATGGAAGGAGTTTTAAGAGACGGTGATGCAGAAAAGGCAGAATCACAACCAGCTCAAGGAAATGTCTGGTATATACCGCATCAAGGAGTTTATCACCCCCGCAAGCCGGACAAAATCAGGGTGGTATTGGACGGCTCAGCAAAGTTTGAAGGAACGGCACTAAATGACCACCTACTAACAGGACCTGATCTTGCAAATGGCCTTACTGGAGTACTTTGTCATTTTCGTAAGCACAACATTGCAGTCATGTGTGATGTTGGGAAGATGTTTCACAGGTTCTATGTTAGTCCAGAGGACAGAGACTATTTACGATTCCTTTGGTGGGACAATGGGGACACAGATTCAGAGCCCACAGAGTACCGAATGAAAGTTCATTTATTCGGTGCGTCCTCATCCCCTGGCTGCACCAATTTTGGCTTGAAGCATCTGGCCAGTGAAAATGAGAGAGACTACCCATCAGCCGCTAACTTCGTCAAAAAACATTTCTATGTGGACGATGGCCTTACAAGTGTAGAGTCAGTTAAAGAGGCAGTCAAACTTGTAAAAGAGTCTCAAGCTTTATGTGCAAAAGGAAAACTGCATCTTCACAAGTTTCTGTCAAACAACAGAGAGGTCCTAGACTCAATCGATCCTGCAGAGAGAGCTGTGGAGATAAAAGATGTTGATCTCAACTACAGCGACCTCCCAGTGCAAAGAGTGCTAGGCATAAGATGGGACATTGAAAGTAACAACTTCTTCTTTCAGGTAACACTCAATGAGAAACCAATGACTAGGAGAGGTATTTTGTCTGTTGTGGCATCCCTGTACGATCCCTTAGAGTTCTTAGCCCCCTTCATTCTAGAGGGAAAGAGAGTGTTACAAGAGATGTGTCAAAAGGGCATTGGGTGGGATTATCCGCTACCTTCAGAACTAAAGCTAAGGTGGGAGGGGTGGATGAATGATTTAGAAAATCTTAAGTTTATTCAGATTCCCCGGTGTTTTAAGCCTGTGAACTTTGGTAAAGTCCTAAGAGTTGAGCTTCACCACTTCTCTGACGCGAGTAGTCAAGGCTATGGTCAGTGTTCTTATATCAGATTAGTGAGTGAACAGAAAGTACATTGTACATTAGTCATGGGCAAGGCCAGAGTTGCGCCAATCAAAATAGTCACAATCCCAAGGTTGGAACTAACAGCTGCAGTAACGTCCGCTGCTGTTAGCTACATGTTGAAAAAAGAACTTGAGCTCAAAGTTGACAGAGAGTACTTTTGGACAGATTCAAGAGTGGTACTTGGTTATATTAACAATGACGCTAAAAGATTTCATGTTTTTGTCGCAAATCGTGTTCAAAGAATCCGAGAAACTACAAACCCAGAACAATGGCATTATGTTGACACGAACGAAAACCCAGCTGACCATGCCTCAAGAGGCTTAAAAGTGTCAGACCTTATTCACTCAAACTGGTTCACTGGTCCCAAGTTTCTTTGGGACAAAGACATTGTGACAGAACAGAGCATGCCACCAGGGCTCATGGTGGGAGATCCTGAAATAAAAACAATCCAAGTGCTGAAAATTGAGTCAACACAACGCTGGAACGCTGCAGTCAATGTCATTGCTCGGATCAAACGAATGGCAAAGAGGATTAAAACAACGGACCCTCCAAATGTGAAGGAAAGACAACAAGCCATGCTAACACTAGTCAAACTTGCACAGAAAGATGCATATGAAAAGGACATAAACAAACTGAATCAGTCTCAAAAGTTGCCCCACAACCACAGACTCTTTGAACTGGACCCATTCCTTCAAGATGGCATAATGAGAGTAGGAGGAAGGTTAAGAAAGGCCTCAACAGGTTTTGAAGTGAGACATCCTGTAATCCTACCTAAAGACTGTGTTACTACTCGTCTCATTATTGCACATTATCATGACAAGACCCAGCACCAAGGCAGAGGGCAAACTTTGAATGAGATCAGAGTAAATGGCTACTGGATTTTCGGTGGAAGTAAAGCAGTAGCTGAGTACATCAGACAATGTGTGTGGTGCAGGAGAGCCCGCGCACCACCTGAGCAACAGAGGATGGCAGATCTACCTTTCGACTGCATTGACCCATCGCCACCTTTCACCTATTGTGGCATGGACTGCTTTGGCCCCTTTAATACCAGACAGGGTCGTAAAGTTTATAAACGGTATGGTCTTCTGTTCACTTGTTTAAGTTGTAGAGCAATCCATATTGAAATGCTAGAGGATATGACAACCGATGCATTTATCAATGCTTTAAGATGTTTTGTAGCGATCCGTGGGTCTGTTAGACAGATCAGGTCAGACCAGGGAACTAATTTCACGGGTGCAAAAAATGAACTGGAAAGAGCTTTAAGTGAAATGGACAATGACAGAGTGAAATCCTATCTGGCAGAAAAGCAATGTGACTTTCTTATGAATGCACCAAGCTCGAGCCATGCAGGAGGAGCATGGGAGCGTCAGATCAGGACAGAAGCGTGCTATGTAAAGTTCTTGCCAAAACTGGTGATAGACTGGATGATGCATCCTTGAGAACTTTTCTGTATGAGACAATGTACGGTATATTGTAAACAGCCGCCCACTAACTGTTGATAGCATAAGTGATGCCAAGAGTTTAGAGCCCCTAACACCAAACCATTTAATCACCATGAAAGGTTCTGTTACACTTCCCCCTCCGGGCAACTTTGTACAGGAAGATTTGTATGCTAAAAAGCGCTGGAGAAGAGTTCAGTACCTGTCAGAGCAGTTTTGGCATAGGTGGAGGAAAGAGTATCTCACTACTCTGAGACAGTGTTGGCACACCCATAAACGTAACATAAGGGTTGGGGATATTGTAATAGTCAAAGATGAGAACACCCCTCGTAATGAATGGACACTTGCTAAAGTTATTGAGGTACATGAGGGTGATGATGGACTGGTGAGGAAGGTGACTTTACAAGTCAGGGACAGGAAACTGGGAAAGAAGGGAGAACGTTTACCTAAGCCATCCATTATTGATAGACCTGTTCAAAAGTTGGTTCTTCTTGTTTAAAAGTACTTAAAAGGGTACCTATAAAAAGAGTTTCTATGGAAATTACCTTGATGTGTTTTATGAAGTGTATAGTGTAACATCTTCATTGTTATCAAGGGTAATTTGGTGGGAGTGTAGCTGACGATGATGTCAGCACATCTGTTCTCATGGTGATGAGTTGTGGTTGTTCTGTTGTCAGATGTTGGGATGTCAGAACACCACTGTTGTTGGTTTTCATATATTTTATTTATAAAATACTTACCGTGTGACCTTCGCTTTGCCCCGGAAGTAGACGGGGGGGAGAGAGAAAGTGGGAGGGTGCAAGGAGAGTACACCAAGAGGTGCTGTTTGGCTACCGCTGGTGGCATGTTGGCGAACACGGTAATATATTGTTTTGTATTATAAGTTTAAGATATTGTATGTAAACTAAGCTGTTTTCTCTGTCTGTCTTTTAGTTTTCACGGTGTTTACGGTGTAGAAAGAGATTAAAAATTGACACATGATCATCAGTTCGAAGCGTGAAGTCCTTTTTAGACAAGAAAACCAGTGTAGCTACAGGCCTGTTAGAAAGAAGTGTCAGTCTCTGGGCAGAAAATGTGAGGATGCTGGTGGGCCTTTTCAACACTACGATAAACAGTAATATTGTAACTACTTAATGCCACTGATACAATAGCAATAATGTAAGAGAATCCCTGTACATTTTCTTTTTTCTTAAATATACAGTATCATTAAAAGGCCTGAGCTGCAACTAATTAATAACTGAATGTACCCATAATTAGCGACAGAAGTCACTTATTCAGTCATTTGCAGCTCAAATGTTAAACTCAAACATATTGCAAAAAAAAAAACAAAACTCAAAATACTCAAATTTTATTCACTGAAAAAGTGCACACGATAAATATTGAGTCCCAAAATATATTTTTCCAGCTTTCATATATTGAAGTATGAGTCAATATTGTAATTGACTTATCAGGCCAAGTAAGAAACTTTTGGAACATACTGTAGTGGGTTGAGAACCAACTTCAAGATTAGTGTCCACAGTTAGAAGGGGTATTTTTTTTTTTTTTCCCCCAAGTAATTTCTACCTAACTTACATTTATACTTCGATCACCTACAAAATGAACCATGGGACTGCTCTTTCTTGTGACAGCCCCTAGAAGCTGTTTAGTCTGCACTGGCCTGGATTCTTTGCTGGTGGGTAAGCTGTCAGAGCTAAGTCATCTTAGCTCTTGAGCTAATAGGGTTAGTAAGGCTCTCCTGTCTCATCTTAATGACTCTAACCCTTGGAGTCGTAGCCACCGTCACCGAGCAGGGATTAACCTGCATTAGCCCAGGAGACTCAAGGCCACTGAAGCCTGCCCCGCTTTAACACATTTATCTGACAGACAGGGAGAAAGTGATTGACAGTTTCAATCTTTTCAATCTTAAAAGGGTCTTGGTGGCACATTTGTAAAGCAAATAGGATTTCCTTAGTAGAAAAAAGAAAATAATTAAATATTCATGTTGTCCTCTTTTTCTTAACTGACAAAAATTAGAGTCACAGTCATTAAGAATAGATGACAGTTTCAGTGAGGCAGAGGAAGACCCTTTCACAGCCAAAATGACCTTTGAGGTAAGAAAAGAAAGCCTTTGTTGATTACATAAACCTCTATCTCTATGGGCAAATGCACAATGTTCATCCTTAAATCTGTGTGTATTTACAGCAGGGGGGCTCTGAGTTTGTCCCAGTGAAGGTGAGCCGCTCAGTGCTGCGCTCCATGAGCAGACGCGACGTCCTGATCAAGCGCTGGCCCAGACCTCTCAAATGGGAATACTTCCGCTCCCTGCTGCCTGACGTGAGCATCACCATGTGCCCCACCTGCTTCAAGGTAGGATATTTGGACACACATGACAGCACTTCATTTAGCCAGTGTCCTTCCTTTGTGACACTGTCCTTCCTTTGTAACATTGTTTGTGTCCCAAATACCCTTTTAATTTGTATTAAACGTCTGAGTCACCTGTGTCTATTGTCATTTGTCCTTACAGATGTTCCACAGTGAGGACTATGAGCTGCTCGTGCTTCAACACAACTGCTGTCCGTACTGCCGCAGACCCATTGATGAACCAAACTGACTTTAACTCCAGCAACTATTTTGTATTCCTTTTTCATTTTAATTGTCCTGTTCTATTATGTGAGTTTCCCCGATTTCTATTGTATGAAGCAAAGATTGCACCTAAATCTCTTAAGAAGATGGTTTGTTGTCTACCAGGAACAATGGACTAAGATAAGATAAAGATAAGATAAGATATGCCTTTATTAGTCCCACAGTGGGGAAATTCCAGCGTTGCAACGCACAGTTCAAGAACAGCAGGAAAATGGAACATGCAATAAAACACGATAATAGATAATGGCTAAAAAAAGAATAATTTAGAAATAGACTTAAAGATAGACTCTAATTTTGTTTTGGTGGAGCAAAAATATAAAATACAAAATATAAAATACCAAAAAATACTATTATGTACAATAAAAGTAACAGTGCAGCATATAACTAATTCCTGGAGAGTTTGTCATTATAGAATGAGAAAAGTGCATTGTCAGACACTCAACCTGACTGGATTATTGGGATTAGATAGTCTAATGCACTCACTGATAACATCAATAGTTTTATCAGAAGGCTTCAATTTGTGTAAATAAATTATAATCTAACAAAGATATGTCAGATTGAAATCGTTTTTATTTATTGAATAGTTTTTTATATACATTTGTTCCTGTGATGAAAATATTTTTACATGATTTAAAATAAAACCAAGATTTCCATTAAAGACTTGATATTTTCTGTGCTTTAGAGGACAAGTGAAAGTGCATGTGGCATGTGCCAGTGGTTTTGATTATACTGAAACGATGGACAGACTGGGACATTATGCATTTATTAGGGATTAAGCTTTCCATGATGCTAATAACTTGAACTGACCAAGACATTTCATGTGTAGTTTATCCACTTTGAGTGCTTCAGATCACAAGGAAATTGCTTTTCGTAAGTGTTCAGCCTCTTCCTCTTCACTAGCTAAACATGTTCATGATAGATTTTTACTTTTACAGCAATCAATGATGCTATACAATGGTATATTGTTATGACCATAACCTCTGACCTTCAGAATGCTTACCATAACATAAGACTAAAAGCTTTATATGTGTGTGTGTAGGGAGGCTGAGAGTCTCCTAATACCATCTATGCTAACACTTTACTTTGTAGATGTCCCTAATCCAGCCTCCTGTTAAAAGGTGCTGCTCCCTCCTGGGGACTGCACTGCACATCTCTCTATCACCAGAGCCATCCATCCTCGTGCTTTTCCTCGGCAGCTGCATGCCGGGACGCTGGTAGTTTTTTGAAAAGACTCTGCTCTTTTCCTTCACTGTCAGCATCTTAGAGGACATTTCAGCTCCTATCACCTGCAGCGATGAATGGCACAGAGGGGCCCAACTTCTACGTGCCCATGTCTAATAAGACTGGGGTGGTGCGCAGCCCATTCGAGTACCCGCAGTACTACCTGGCTGAGCCATGGAAATACTCACTTTTAGCAGCCTACATGTTCTTTCTCATGATCACCGCCTTTCCCATCAACTTCCTCACTCTGACTGTTACTGTCAAACACAAGAAATTGCGGACACCGCTGAATTATGTGCTGCTGAACCTTGCTGTGGCAGACCTCTTCATGGTGGTGGGTGGCTTTACTGTCACATTTTACACCTCTCTGCACGGGTACTTCTCCCTGGGGGTCACAGGGTGCAACATTGAGGGATTCTTTGCCACACTAGGAGGTAAGAGTATGAAACCAATATGCTTGAAATGTATTCATGTCTCCTTTTGTATTTCAGCAACTGGATATTGTGTGTTAGGCTCTGGCCTACATGTGTATTGTACAAGTAATGGACAGAGACATTTGGTCTAATTGATCTCATTTTACAGGAGAGATTGCCCTGTGGTCGCTTGTGGTTTTGGCCATTGAGCGCTACATTGTGGTTTGCAAGCCAATGGCCAACTTCCGCTTTGGAGAGAAACATGCTGTGGCTGGCCTGGCCTTCACCTGGATAATGGCTCTGACTTGTGCTTGCCCACCTCTGCTTGGATGGTCCCGGTATGTGCCCTCTTTCATTCTAAAACAGAGCCACATATGATTTTACGATAATCAAAACCTGGGGGAATTGTTCTGCTTGCTTTGCATTGCTATAAAAAGCTGCAGACAACACAGTCATCATCTTATGTCCTGAAAGAGCTGTTATTAATGTGCTGGTTGGTGCAGGTACATCCCTGAGGGTATGCAGTGCTCCTGTGGGATAGACTACTATACTCCGAAGCCCGAGATCAACAACACCTCATTCGTCATCTATATGTTCATCCTGCACTTCTCCATTCCTCTTATCATCATTTTCTTCTGCTATGGTCGCCTCCTCTGCACAGTGCGCGCGGTAGGAAGCCCCTCTCTCTGTACCTGATGCAATATTAATAATGGAGAATCTCATCTTTGTTTATCCTTGTTGGTAGATAAATAAATATATATACTTTACCTTGTTCCCTTTCGCATGAAGGTTAGGGCCATCTCTAAGCGCAGTCTCTTGAGATGTAAAGGATTTAGTGGCTCAAGGACACTTGAGAAGGGCAGACCACAGCTTAGAGCCTGGCCCTCCAGCTGAAAGCCAGTCTGTCTGCTCCTATGTCATCTTAATACCATCATCATTATCATTTATTATACATATTGCCAGGACATGTTTGTGTATTCTTTGTGTTAGTGTCATTAACATTGACAAATGACGCTCTGGTCCTGTTTGAAATCAATAATGGTGTATAACAAAGTTGCCTCTGTGATGACTGTTACACCTGCTCCTGATCAATGCTAATGTCTAATGATAGATCTGGCCATTGATCTTTTGCCCTTGTTTGCGTTTCTCTATTGGATGTATTTGTTATGTGATTATTCATTCATATTCTGCTTTTACCCTTTTGAGTTGTGAGTGACAGGAGACTAACCCAGCAACTGTGGGGCTCGATTCACTTTGACAACCAAAACACACACGCATACCTTTGTATAAGCGAGTGGTGTTGGCTGGTCAGGTCAGACATTTTGTGCAGCAGAAGAATGTATTTATGATTGTTTCAGAGCACCATAAATTAGGCTCTACTCTAAATCAATTTTTTTCTTTAATATTTTCTGTTTTTTGTCAGGGGGGGATCTAGTATTATGCTTTTTATGCTACTCTTGAATCTTTTAAACTTAAGATTTAGTTTTAGTTATAATTTAGACCTCAAATTAGTTCATTTAAAAGTGCACTGTGTACGTTTGCTGGTGGAAGGTCCGCCATCTGATTGCCTCCCTCAAGATGTTCCACAGTATGGCATTAAATGTATGCATCTTCATAAAGACAAATGTGTGACACCACCAGATCAGATCTGTGGAGAGGGAGCCCACTCACAGTACAGATGCATGTTTTTCAAAGCAATACAATTCTGTAATTGAATTAAGGTCAGAGATCGATGACTTAAATGCCATACTGTGGAACATTCTGGGCAAAGCTATAACATCTTCATGAGACCCACCATCAGAAAAGTTACACATTACACCTTTAAAATGCTACTGTAGTATTGTGTTTTCTGAAGCGTAGTAAAAAATAATTATTCCTCTTACCAAATAAATACATGATTAATGTGTTTCAGGCTGCAGCCCAACAGCAGGAGTCTGAGACCACCCAGAGGGCAGAGAAGGAGGTCACCCGGATGGTAGTGGCCATGGTCATCTCTTTTTTGGTATGCTGGGTGCCCTATGCCACTGTGGCCTGGTACATCTTCGCCAATCAGGGAACCGAGTTTGGACCTGGAATCATGACTGCGCCTGCTTTCTTTGCCAAAAGTTCTGCCCTATACAACCCAATAATTTACATCCTCCTCAACAAACAGGTACATATGCTGTCAAATGTATTTTAAGGGCTTGTATACAAAGTGGAAATGTTGGCTTGAAAATTGTCTAAAAAAAAAAACAATGATTATTTCCTGACTGAAGGGACATATTTTGCTTGTAGAAAATAGACAACTTTTGCAATTTTGTGGGGAAAAAAAAAAAAAAAAAAAAGTCAACCCTTCAATAAAGTGACAAGCCATAAAAACCTTTTGGTACAGAAAAGTATTATTTAAATCAATACTATGCGCAATACCATGTGCTGCTTTTCTGTAATTTTTCCAGGTGTGTGGTAATTTGTTTAATACTTGATAAATCTTTTACATTGTAGCTCCTTCTATAACCCCTTCACATGTCTGGGGAATTGGAATCGCATAGTACAGTGGGTTTTGACTCCCTGCTGTGGCTACATTGGCAAATTTAGTCTAATTATAAAAAAAAGACACATGTGTCTCATCTTCATTTTTAATCCTCTGCTCTATTTCACAGTTCAGAAACTGTATGATCACCACTGTGTGCTGGGGAAGAAACCCTTTCGCTGAAGAGGACGCTGGCACAACTGTTTCTAAGACCCAGACTTCCTCAGTGTCCTCCAGTCAGGTGACCCCTGCCTGACCCACCCTCGCCCGTCCACTTCCCATCTGTCTTGAGCACATGGGACCTACTGTACCCTCCTAGAGCCTGGCAGCACCACCCTCTTTTGGCCAATCCTCTCGACTTACCTCTGCAAGTTCTCTCAGTGGCACTACTGCACATTTGGTGGGACATACTGACAAAACCAGCATGCAGATTTTCCATCCGTTTAATCATGGGAAGTGTTCAGTTGGCTTCAAAGAGTTTAACCCGGGAACATAAGGGGTGTAGTCCTGGTGCCCATCCAGCTGAACACCATCCAAATCTCCCACTACCATCGAAACTTAATCCTCTAATTTATCCTTCCTTTTCTTTGAATGTATTGTGAGCCCAAAACACTTCACTAAATTAAAATGTTTATTTATTTCAGTATTGAAAACTCATTCATCATGTAGATTTAGTATTGTCATCAAAATATTCCAATCTTATTTATCTACTGTGATCATTATGACTTGAGGTAAAAATTTAATTCAGTAACAGCCAATCATCCGGTCATATCCCTTTTAATATGATTTTTTTTTTTTGTATGTGACACACCCAGACTTGGGATTGCCACAAATAGCACACAGCCCAATAAAACTGCATTACGGAAAACTTAATAAACAATACTTTAATCAAGTATCATGGGAGGAAAATTGTTGAAATATTTTGTGCTTTGTGCGCACTAAAGGTTTTACTACATTACAATGCTAGCCTGTAATTGCTTGTAGTCCATACTTAATAATAATGATTAGCTGTGACTAGTTAGTTACAAAAATGTACAAAATAAATGTCTTCCCAAATGGGTGTGAGCCTGAAGTGATGAAGCAGGACAGCGCCTCTACTGGAGGAAGGAGCCTCCTACAGCAGATTACAATTGTTTACATGTCTGGAGCAGATGTGTGAGTTTTATTTGGTATTGAAGGTGACTATTCTTTCCTTTGTTTGTATTAAAGACTTGCCGAAGGTATATTGTAGATGTTGTTCTGCGTTTCCCTCAATAAAAAAGGCTAAACATCAACAACGTGGCCTTCCCCTTTCTGCATTTACGAGTGAGTCTGAGAAGTTCCAGATGCTCCAACTCTGTTAGCTTAAGGATGACAGGAGAGAGAGCTTAATGGTTTTCAAATGTGGTTAAAAAATTGCCCTCCTTTAATGCATTTTGGACATGACAGGAGCTCCGGTACTTAACAAAAAAAAAAAAAAAAAACACTGTCAGGCTGGGACAGGTTAAAATCCTAAATACTATAATTTATTTCACAAACTTTGACAAGTCATTTGGCGTCACAATAAACATCCTCTCTTCAGATTATATTGACCTCACATTATTTCCATATATGAAAAATTCTGTCTTGTGATTTTTAAAGTTGCACTGTGTAACTTTTCTGGTGGAGGGTCCGTCACCTGCTTGTCTCATGGTGACGTTATAGCTTTGCCTGGGATGTTCCACAGTATAGCAAATATATCTTGCATTTATTCATTTACAGGTGTTTTTATTTCTCAAAACTACCACAAAGACATGCATTCTTACTGTGAGCGGGGACACTTCACCACAGATCTGACCTGTACCTTGGCCTGCTTGACTACATGGAGATAGTTAAATGAAATGCCTTACTGTAGAGCATTCCATGAAAAAACAATAACATCTACATGGAGTCAAGCAGGTGGTGGACCCTCTACCAGAAAAGTTACACAGTGTACGTTTAATCTGAGATGATTTTCGCTTGTTTAACATGGATTAACACGACAAATGCAGCCCATTGAACCACATCACATCCGGACTCATACATTTCAGTGAGGGTCTATGCCCACACACAAATGATTGATTATTATTCATTCCCTCCTCCTCCGAACCCCATCATCAACCTGCAAAGCACACTTGATATAAAAATACTGTGTAAAAGTCTTAGAGTGGAATTTAAAGGGCTCATATTACACTATTTTCTGATCTATGTTATGTTTTTTCCTTATCAAAAACATACCTGGAGTTGTGTTTTGTTCCATTCACACGGTTTAATTAAAACACAAACCCTGCATATGTAGGCTTTTGAAACTGAAAACACTCATGTCATGTGGTAACACAGGAAGGGCTCCACTGTGTTTTTGAACTCCATACACCTACACTAGAATCATGTGGATAATTTCAGCCCTGGAATTGACAATCTCTACAAAACAACAGGTAAAAGGTAGATGTTAACTTGACATCACAAGGTGAAACAGAGCATTTTGAGCTTAGACAGACGAATAAACCATGTGTGAATGAACAACTCCAGGTATGTTTTTGAGGAGGTAACAACATTATAACATGGCTTGAAGCTACAACAGTCAATTTTACGTGATATAGGACCTTTAAGGCAGCCTGAAATGACTAACAAATGTGTGTCAGTGTTCAAAAGTACATCACATAGTTACAAATCAGGAAAAGGAGACAGATGCATTCAAGGCCACTGCCAAGGCACTAGTCCTATCATGAAATGGTAAAGAGCTCAGACCGGGATTCAGCGGTGTAACCATTTTCTCTACTAATGGTAAAAAAAAAATCAACCAAAACAAACAATTTCATATGATTAATTGAAGTTAGTTCCGTTTACACTGTAAAAATTTGGTCCTTGGCACATTACTCTTCTATCGGAACATTTTAATTAAAGGAAAATACATATAGCATTCTTGACCTTGCCAAAACTTTTGCACAGTATTAAATTTAAAGCACCTATGGAAATGAAAATCATCAGCAGTCACACCTGAGAACAATGCAGGTTTTAGGAGATGGGAGGAGTTTGTCAAGGTCCTTCTCTGATCCTGATAGATCACTTCAAAGTTATAACACATCTATAAATATTGCTATAGACATTATATTACAGTACAGTGCATCATTGGCTCATTCCCTGTAAGAAGGGCTCAGTGCGTTTTGCCACCAGGGCTTTAGGTCCCAGCAACGCTAAAGACATCCAGAAATAGCATCTTCAAACTCCTCTGATTGGACAGTCAAGCGAAACGGGCATTTATCTGCTACTTTCACTGGAAAAGATTTGGCAAAAGAAATGACTCCCCGTATGTGAAAACGGCGTACACCTCGCTAATAGATGATGCTAGTGAGGCAGTTTTATACCATGTCCTTCCATTGCTTTTCACACTACTAAAGTCTGTGGCGGTGGAGAGCTGGGAATAATAATGACACTTAGAAAAAGACTAATCCCTCAGTGGCCAACATTCCCAAGGATCCGCTTGGAGAAGAGGAGGAGGAAGTTGGTCTTAGCTCAGAGAGAGACAGAGATGAGATTTCAAGCTTCACTGCAGCATTCGTAGATGTTGTCTTCCACTAAAGCAATGACCTGTTCAAACTTATGGTGAAGCTGTGTGCGTCGGGCTGTGAGGTTGGCCTCCAGAGCGTTCACAACCTGGAGAAACAAAAAACAATGTATTTATTCATCTGCCAGATTGGAAACAAAAATGAAATCACCACAAAATTGCATTTGCATTTAGGGGAATAAACAAAAGGGAAAGAGGTCAACCTTGATTATTGTGCTTGTTTAAATAAAGGTGTACTATGTAACTTTTCAGGTAGAGTCCACCTCTTTAGAACATTCCAGGCAAAGCAATATCTCCATGGAGACAAACTATGGCATTTAATGTATCTATCTTTTTATTTCTCAAAAATACCTACAAAAACATCTATACTTCCTGCGAGTGGAAGAGGCTCTCTACAGATCTGACCTCTACCTTGGCCTGGTGGTGTCACCTTGTCTCCATGGTGATAGATAATTGCACTGTGGGACATTTTTTGTACTGTGGAACATTTTTTGGCACCTTTGCGACTCCAAGGACTAAAGTTACATTATCTAACAAGACAATGAAATAAACGTAACCTTTTCAAATTGTATCTATCAGATGTTTATAGATATTTTGAAACTATGAAGCTTTGCAGGGCACACCGAGGTTTTTTAGCACAGACATAAGCTTACAACCATTCACTGTCAAATTCATTTGCAACAAGAAACACTTCAAACATGGCTTCCTCTCCAGAGGGTAAAAATCAGCTATGGGAAAAAACCTTGGAGCGAGCCTGATGCAACAACACAAAACAATGGGTACTTTTTGTGTCTGTCGAGCATTCAAGCGTCAAGGAGAGCGGGTGAAACCTGCTCCAGCCTCTTGCCTTCTTCACGCATGCCTCCACACCACAAAAGCTCTTCACCGCTTATTTACCAAACCCACGTCCCTGTGTTTTTCAGGCCCAATAGTTGTCATGGTGTCAGTGGGATTTATGGGCTCTTAGCGGCTGCATGCTAGTAGGCAGAGAAAGCTGAGTCGAGGCAGGGAGAATAGGCAATCAGGGCCCATTCACACAGCACTGTGAATCAGGCTCTAAGCCCCTGGCCCATGTCTGTACAGTAGCCTGACAGAGGAAGGCAGCTAAATGGTATTATCATGAGGGCTCTCTATTAAGGCACAGTCACCACTGACTAAGCCTCTCTGGAGGATAGTCACAGAGCTACAGAGCTACAGAGCACAAGAGCGACTGGAGGAGGGGCATCTGGGGCAGAGCAGGGGCTTGACATTAAGCAGCCGAGTGCTGAGTAGAAATTTAATATATGATGATTTCACTCTTATAATAAATGTAGTGCGTCATGCATTGTAGTGCATGTTCTAAAACCTTATATCCGTACACAAATCTAGAAACATTTTAGAAAATTAAACTCAGTAGTAGTAGTGGTCAAAATGGCAAACGTTATAGCAGAGGTAAAAAAGTAAAAAAAAAAAAAATCCATGTTCTACTTCAGTAAAATAATGAACACTAAAGAAGCCCCAAACCTGTATACAGTTAGAAACCAGGCTAAGTGAAATAAAAGAGTCAGGAAAGGTAACTTATCAAAACCCTGTATCATATTTGTACTTCTGCTAAAGAAGCTACAACTGAACATGTGGGTTGAAAAGGATCATTGAGCCGATGGGAACAGAGTAGACAAAGCTCTTCTCAGAAACACAGACAGAAAGAAAAATAATGACATTTTCAGTGCGAACACACCAGCATCTATACTTGAGTGTCTGAGTGGCACTGGGTTAGAGAGACCATAATCTGAGCTGCTACGTCACGCTCCGATGCCCAGATGAGAAACTTAATACAGCTGTGGGTGCAAGCCGAGGTGTTGCAAGTCAAAGGCCAGTTTAGACACATCGTTGTATCACATAAGAATCAGATTTCAAATTGATAAAACTTACCTGGTTTCGGTATCTCTTGGCATATTTGTAGATCTCTGTCACGGCCAGATTGGTGTTGAATTCATTTCTGTATTTCTACAAGAGAAAGTTCAAGAGAAAGTTTAATTTATACTTCTTCGTGTGCATGTTTGGTTCATGCATTGATATATTTATTTAAACGTCTGATTAATTCATGGGACATTCTTTGAATCCTGAGTTTGTTTATGGTCTGGTTAGAGGCTCTAAGACTGAAAGGTGGAATCTGTTTTGCAATAACATCTCTATGAAAACAAACAGTTGGCAAACCCTTCGCCAGAAAATGCGTAGTGCACCTTTGCCCCTAAGGACTAAAGTTACATTATTTAATATGACAATGAAATAAACGTGACATTTTCAACTTGAGTCTATCAGATGTTTACAGATGCTTTGAAAAGATGGAACTTTGAGGGGCACACCGAGGTTTAGCTAATGCACTGATATATTTATTTAAACTTTATTTTGATTAACTGTATTGTGTTTCTTCATAGGACGCGTTGAGTTTGTTCATGGTCTGGTTAGGGGCTCTAAGACTGATGGAACTTGGATATAGTCTCCACTTCATTCATTTATTAGTGATGGGACAAGATCTCATGCTACAAGATCTAGTGAGACATTGGGTCTTGTGGAAATTGTGTTTTGTCCCACCCCATTTATGTTTAGTTTTTATTATTCAACAAAAAGTTGATTAAAATATCTACTTCATGACATGTTTTTAGTTGATGAAAATGTATGTAATTTATTCAGTTTAATTGATTTATTTAGTCATATTTAATAATTCACTTTTTATGTATTTTTAATCCACAAAAGTATGGCAAACTGACAAAAAATTGAAATATTTTAGTCGACAAAATGAACACCGTGAAAAATGCATGTAGAAAGTATAATGTCTATACTTATTACTTGCCCTGGACTCCTCTGCCAGATGTGCGTTCATCTCCTGCTCGCTCAGAGGGGGCATCTCCTGTATCTGATTGTAATACCACTGCACTCTCTTCTTGTACTCCGGGATCTCCTTGGCGTATAGCAGCTTGTTGGTGGGTGAATCCTAATGGGAGAATATTGAATGAATTTTAGATTTGATGAAGTGTCCTCTGAGGGTGAATATTAACTCATAACTCATAATCATGATTGCACCTATTCTGTCCTTGAGGTGCAAATGAAGAGAATCATTATGTAGCCAGAAAGCTCTTAATATCAGTGGATCAGAATATTGTGGAAAAGTTACTATCGCTGAAGTTCAATTGTGAACTAAACCACATTTATTTTATATATTAGCTATTAAGGTTCTACAGTTGCCATGATTAATGTATCATATTTCCATCTTACAATATTAACAGCTCAAGGTAACACTATAAGCATGGGCCTGTAGTACAGAGTAGACACTTTCAATCTTACTGGAGACATATTGTCTTTTTGTCCATGGTTAAACATAACTCCTGCTCCTTCTTGTTTTTACATTCAGCGTAAAAAGTCTGACTTGTTCACCATGGCAACCTCTGATGAAAAAATATAGTTTAAAGAGCCCCTATTACGCTATTTTCTGATCTATGTTATGATGTTGTTTCCTCATCACAAACATACCTGGAGTTTTGCTTCATTCACACATGTTTAACACACAAATCCTGCATATTTAGGCTGAGTTCTTCTCTCAAACAAAAAACACTCTGTTCCACTTTGTGATGTTATCTGGTGATACAGCAAGTGCTCCACTGTGTTTTGAAACTCCATACACCTTCATTAGAATCATTTGGATCATTTCAGCACTGGAATTTCCAGTTTCTACAGAACAAAAGGTAAAAGGTAGCTACCACTTCATGACATTATAAGGTGGAACAGAGCATTTTGAGCTTTGAAGACGTAGACAGACTAATATTAAAGGGTTACTCAAACATGTGTGAAAGAAACAAAGGTAAAGGTGGTAACAACATTATGACATGGCTTACAGCTCATAAGAGTCAATTTGTGTAATATAAAACCATTTAAATATGTACTCCTTATTATTTTGTTTCATCTAAGTATCTGCCATCTTGTTTGCAGTGCCACCCATTGTTCCCATGTGTACCAGGCTTGGAACCATCACAAAGATCCCATACAAGATTATTCAGAATACCATATTATTTTGAAGTACTGAAATAAAATTACACTTGTTTTTGGTGCTGTATTTCAAATGCTTTGAGACAAGAAGAGGTGTGGGCAGTTTCCTATAAAGAAGTTTGAGTCACATTGAATGAATAAACAGTCTAGCTTCTTACCTTGGCCACACTCACCACTTTCACTTAAGGCTCTGCAGCTTATTCAAGCAGAACACAAGAGTGGCGAGGCTAAGAGGTTGTGGGCATATTTCTGTTTTAAAGGGACTGTTGACTGTGGTTGTGTGTGGAGGGGGGAAACTAGGACATGGGAGAGAAGAGACAGGCAGCCTCAGCTCTCAGTATTACCCAGTGTGCTTACAGCGTAAATATTCCTACATGTCACGAGTTATTTATGTCACCTATAGTGTACGGTGAGTGTGCCTGTCTCGTCTGCATTCGTTAATGGTGGCAATAGGTACTAGGGCTGCTCCATATTAAGGACATGTAGTAGCTATGTTTAATATCACAAACACACACAATGTACTTAATATAGAGTATGTACTTTTTGTCTTAATAATTAATTATACAACTTATATATAGCCATTTACTACTGGAAAATGATTTTGATACATACTGCAATGCCCTGCTCTTAATGTGCTTTACATTAGTCCATTATTCATTTACTCTGACCACATGCTGTTACTGGAAAGCTACTTTTATAACCAAATCTGCCCTGGGGCAAAGGGGCACAGATGTGGTAGCTATACCATGCCAAAGACCTCTTTGACCGCTACCACACATGTTCTATACATACATCACTCTGACACACACAATGAGTTTGTGAGGAATTATAGTTAATTACAGTTGTCCTTGAATATTAGTTCTTTTCCTTCCTGATTTCCATTCTAAAGGTTATATATTACACAAAATTGACTCTTGTGAGCTTTAAGCCATGTTATAATGTTATTTCCTCAAAACCCACCTGGAGTTGTGTTTTGTCTAATTCACAGCTTTACTGTGAATTCATACTGTTAAAGACTTAGTGATAGTACTGTTATGAAAGTGGCAGTACTGAATAAGCATCCATTGTGCAGCCCTGGTAGACCCCCCCTTTGTCTGAGTGTGTTGGTGCCAGAATGCAGTGGCACAGTCCCGCCTCTCTTCCTGTCCACAAGGTCACTTCCTGCTGTTGGCCCATCTGCCTGGTGACCCCCGTGACCCCTCTGTGACCCCTGAGGTACCGCTGTGTGTGCCTCTCTCCAGATAAGAGAGCCAGCTTCGCCTCATTTCCCCTCTCTCCCGCTGTCACCCATGCTGCTCCACCTTAATCCAGACGCTGTACCCTCCTTAAACCGGCCTGTCCCGCTACAGTGAAATCATCCTGAAGTGATCAAGGGAAAAATCTTCAGGAAAAAAGGAAATAAAACAAAAGAACTATTGAAATGTAAAAAAAAAAGATGTTGGTCTACTTCAACAGCTGATTTGATGAATATTACACTATTACTAATACTTACTAATACTGCTGAACCACTTATGTTTGTCTTTTTGGATTCATCTTAACAGCAAATAAGAGAAATTAAGTAAGCAATTGTGTTAGTTTGGAATAGATAATTACACTGTGGCTTTTCTGGAATTTTCCATTTAACCTGATTTGGGAGTAGCACAGTGACCCCTTGTGCCACACCTTTTAAGGCCAAGCACTACCAACTCAGCCCTATGATAGTACTACAGCTGCTGGAATACAAAATAGTATTATAGTAATATATTACAGTATATAGCAAGTAAGTATTCTTTAAACTCTATTAAGAAAAATTTATTATTGAAAATGTAATCCAGGAAGGGAGGAACCTTTCTGGTGATACTTTTGTTTAGGGACCACATATTAATCGTGGTAATTGGTATGCTAATTAGCTGTTATTTAACTATTAGTTATTAATGCTTATTAAGATTTCAGTGTATGTACAAAAACAGCTAT
The DNA here is from genome assembly GCA_029959045.1 of Taenioides sp. WSHXM2023. NCBI lineage: Eukaryota > Metazoa > Chordata > Actinopteri > Gobiiformes > Gobiidae > Taenioides > Taenioides sp. WSHXM2023. The sequence continues at coordinate 22,161,594 of CM057086.1, read as the reverse complement.
TATACTACTTTAATGGGAAGAAAATAGCTAATGGGTTAGTACTTAGCAAAACACAGCCTTAGACAAAAAAAAAGCATTGAAAGTACTTTATAAATATTAAGAAAGATGTATTTAAGCATGTTAATGCTTAATAGCATTAGCTATTAATATGTGGTCCTTAAACTAAAGTGTTACCCACTTTCTAGTACAGGGAATAAGGGATGAACAAAGACTTAATTTATAATGAACTAAAAGTTGATTATGTTAATTAAGATTAGTTACTGAGCCTGAATCATTCTTAATAAACTACTGAGATTTGTCCTGAATATCAAAGTCCTTGAACTAAGTTAGTCCACAGAACAAGCCCAGCCGGACATCACTTTAATGATCTTTAATCTAAAGCCGGGCTCACATATACCACATTAATGACTGCTACTACTGTGACTGCACTACACCTTTTGGCTCAAAACTCCCAAACTCCCCAACCCTGACAGCGTCCTGGTGAAAGAGGAGCACGCTTGTGTGGCCTCTCTGGGGAAGAAGGACGTGTATAGAGCCAGTGTCTCAGGGTCACTGTGTTAGACGAATGAGCTGGATTTGTGAGCAGTAAAGGACATTGACATTCAGCCGCACACAGCGAGAGACAGACACACGCGTACGCACAAAAGAGATCCCTATGTGCCCGTGACCTTGGATCAGTGCTCTGAAATAACACGAGCAGAGGCAGACTGTCTGAACCATTTGGGACATTATCAAGTCCGGAAGAGACAGGAATGGAAAAAGTAATATTTTGGCAGATGTTGAATGGAAAGATTTGTGGTGTTATTGTTTATTTGTTAAAGGTGTTATTTTAAGCATTGACTCTTGTGAGCTTTAAGCCATGTTAGGGTGTTGTTACCTCCTCAAAAACATACCTGGAGTTGTGTTTTGTTTCATTCACACATGTTGAGTAATCCTGGTTTATTAGTCTGTTTACATCTCCAAAGCTCAAAATGCTCTGTTCCACCTTGTGATGTCATGAAGCTGTAGTTTTCAAGTTGAGAGCTACTTTTTGTCTTTAGTTCAGTAGAGACTGGCAATTCCAGAGTTGAAATTATCCAAATGATTCTTTTGAAAGTGTATGGAGTTTAAAAACACATTGAAGCACTTCCTGTATTACCACATGACATCACAAGGTGGAGTGTTTTCTGTTTGGAAGAACTCTGCCTAAATATGCACGATTTGTGTGTTAAACATGTGTGAATGAAACAAAACAAAACATAACTCCAGGTACATTTTTGGTGAGGAAACAACATTATAATAGATCAGAAAATAGCACAATATGGGCCCTTTAAACATTTAAAACTACACTGTAAAAGACTGGCCAACTTAAATGTGGCATGATGAGAGGACACCAAAGACCCTGGAATGACTCACTTGGTCCTGGCCAGATATTATGGGACTTACTTAGTCAATCATCATGAGCAGGTGGTGACTATTTGCAGCTGGTATTTGTTTTGATGATGGTCTGATTGACAGGTTTGGCTCACCTTGCCGAGCTGCAGGTCAGAAATGGAGCAGGCGTCTATAAAGGCCTGAGCGATGACAGACAGACAGGCGTCCATGTGGTCTGTCTTGTCAATGTCAAAAACAAACTGTGGATTCTTCAGGATGTTCACCCAGAAGCGAAGAGGTAAACTGCAGACACAGGAACAATGACACAGCCAATTAACCAGTGCCCTTCCCCTGCACAATGAGCTAAGCAGACCACATAGTATATTTGGTTTTAAGTTTTACCTGTTGGTTTTCCAGATGTGCAGGGTGTCAGGGTCTGTTATCCCTCGTTTATCTGCCTGCTCCTCCAGGAAGTCAAAGAAGTATTTGACAGCCAGAGGTGGGCGGTCCGGAGGGATGCTGAGGATGGCCTGGAAGAGGTCATCCAGGAACTTCTGCAAAGTTCCCTGTGGAGCAGAGACAAGAGGTTCATACATAATACTGCTTTAAATTAACCAAAGTTCTGAACAAAACAGTAGTCTGAATGTCCCAACTGGTTGAAGATGCGTTAATTAAGTCATTCATTAATTTATTCATTGATTAAAATGTATTTTTGTTTTCCAGTCATTCAAATACTAAAATAAAACTCTTACCTATTATATTATTCACTACAGTCAGAACCACAGACTGTATATATAAATGGACATAGCTAACGCGCTATCTGCCACGTTCCAAATAGGAAGTGAACAGTGGAGCGCTTCTGGCTCCAACGACTCCGCTGACTTTACATTCAAAATTTGTTGCCCCTCAAACTGCTGTAACTGCTGCAATGAGGCTTGTCATTTTGGTCTTAAAATGTTCGTATATAACCTGCTCTACATGATCCTGGTGTTTTTGTTTCACCATTTTGTCCATAAATAAATTCCTATTCCTAATATGAAACTCGGCTCCAAATTCACCCCTATAAATGAGCTTCAGTTGACTGTGCACACTCCCTTAAGTCCACTTCTTTATACAGTCTGTGGTTAGAACAAAAACAATAGTCTGAAGATGTCCCAACTGGTTGAAGATTGTTGTCTTTCCTTCATTCCTTTATTTTATGCATTTTTGTATTTATTCATCCATTCATTCATTCAAATACTAAAATTAAACTCTTCACAAATACGGTTCTGTTTAGCTGTGCATATGACTGAAAGGTTTTTATTCTGCACTTTCCTCTTTTAATGTTAACTGTATGATCATTATTTATGTTTTGATTTGTTTGTATTGTAATTTCAATGTATTTCTTATTCTGTAAAGCACTTTGAAATACGAATTGTGCTATACAAATAAACTTGCCTTGCCACTATTAGTCACTGCTGATTTCCCCAGTGGTATTGAAGGATGGGTCAAATGCAAAGGGCAAATTTTCCTACGCAGACCTTTTTTCCATAAGTCTTGTATATAATAGCAAAAGCACAAAATACACAGACATTGGCAAAAATATCTCAACAGCAGATATAATATTTATAGTCCTAATTGCAGGCTTGAGAATAACAACAGGCTTTTGCATACCACTTTTTTCGCCCTTTGTACCTGAGTATTCTCAAATGAGGATAAAAAGAGGTCATATAGGACTAGGGAATGTTTTGATGTTTAAGTCTGTACGCTCTTTGTAGTCACCTTGGTGGACAGGAGGCGTGTCAGGTAGATCTCCGGCAGCACTTTCTTATGGTGACTTTGTCTGTGCTTCTTCCTGGTCTCCATGAGCTCGTCGTGAGGTAGGACCTGAAACACAAAAAGGTCATCACACATGTTTAAGCAGAGAAACCAGCCATGAACGCTCAATAGCTTCTACGTGCGAGAAGTCAAAAGGGGGAATTTTGTCTTTGCTTTAATACTGACACCAACAAAGGGTAAGCCACATTCAATAAGTGGCTTTTAATCAAGTTTTTCAAAGGCTGTGTGATATTAGAATAATTCATGCATGTAATATAAGTGTTTCAGTCAAATATCATGGTAAATGGTCACATTTTTTTATATCGCTTTTCTACCTTCAAGGCACACAAAGCACTTTACATCAAGGAGCCACTCACCCATTCACACACACATTCATACAATGGATCTGGCCACTCTAACAATGATGTTTATGTTGAGAGTGGGATTCGAATTGCTACAGCTACAATCGCCCCAAATATGTGTCTAAAAACTTGTATAAACATTGATACATTTCTACTTTTTTTTTTTACTAAAACCTTTGGGCCTAATTACGACCATGGAATAACTAAATAACTATAGTACACCCGCTGTAGCCCCATTCATTCACTTTGAGTAATGTACAATGACCAATTCACCTTTGCAGATCATTGAGCAGAGGGAAAAAAAACCCATATTAACACCTGCATGTTTCACACCCACCATTTTTCCTTTATTCTTCAATTTTAAGCTTTATAAAAATTCAAATCATTTTGGAAAAATATTAATGGTACTAGGCACAAAACATTATTGCACCAAGCCCTTAGATAACCTGTATATTATCATGCATCTGGCAGGTCTAGCAGAGGTGAGGATAAAAACCATGTAAAGTCCCTTCAAACTTGTGGTAAAAAGGAACCAGAAAACTAACTATTCACCCGGCAAATTGTATTCCAAAGAACTCATTATTCTGAAGTCAAAGGGCCCATATCTTTTCTGACGTTTATAAAAGAGCTTAAGCAGCATTAGGGCTGTCATGTCCTCTCAGCAGCTTTCTTTCTCACCTCCATTCACCTCATTTTTCTGTGGTCAGCCTCTCCTGACTGACTGACTAGTAATAGCATGCACCTATAAAAAGACTGTAAACTCCAAAATAGCATTATAGTTTAGTAGTAGTAGTAGTAGTAGTAGTAGTAGTAGTAGTATACTCTGAATATGCTCAGTATAGTCCATTAATAAACTGTTATAAGAGGGATTCTACGAGCTTCACACGCAGAGACTTTCTTTCTTATTGTTTTTATTATTGATAAATAATTGCTAAAGTATTGGTAATTTATTATTTAAAGGTACGCTGTGCAACTTTTCTGGTGGAGGGTTCCCCATCTGCTTGTCTCCATGGAGATGTTGTTGCTTTGTCTGGAATGTTCCTGGCATTACATGTATCCATCTTGCATTTGCTCAATAACATGGGTTTTTATTGACTTTCTTACTGGGAGTGGGCTCTCCATAGATCCGACATGTAACTTAGCCCTATGGCGTCTCCTGCTGTTTCCGTAGAGATAAATAAGTGTATTGCCATACTGTGGAGCATTTCAGGCAACATCTCCGTGGAGAAAAGTTGGTGACAATCTTCCAGCAAAAGTTACACAGTGCACCTTTAAAATAGTAACATTGGTGGATAAACACGTTTCTTTAACTAAGGTTTTCCTACAACATAACCCTCTTATCTTATCCTGACTTGCATTAGCACAGAGATAATAGTGGCTTTTGACCCTTATAGTGACTGAGACACAATACAGGGCAGCTGTGGCAGGTTGCTTGCCACCACCAGTGTGTGAATGCGTGCTTTGTGTGATAAAAAAAATATTTGGACCCAGCCAGAACGCATTGTCCATTTATGTAAAAAAAACATGGTGGTTTACACGAAAAAAACTGAGAAAAAACAACATAAAGGACTGAGAAATACTAGAGATTTTTGATCAGAAGCACCAAACTATTACTTATCTCAGGTAAAAGAAGTTATACATTTTGTTGTGAATGATACGAAAATTTTGGAGAGGAGAGGTCTTCTGTATTTGAGAGACATGTGCTACAAATTAGCAACTGTGGTTGGATCGTCTCAAATTAGGATGGAGAATTTTCACCCTCTGTTGTCTATTGTAAAAGGGACGGTTGGCCAGGCAATGTTTACTCAGGCTTTACAGTAGCTTTTGACCTCTAGCAATTAAATATAACATAATAATCATAAAAATATCATAATTAATAATAGCTTGTTTAGGGTTATTATCAACCGTAAGTATGAATTTAAATTTATGGAAAAGCACCTACAGAAAGTCTCAATTTTGTGCACACGATGTAGGTAAGTGAAGGCCCTCAACCATGTAATTAGAGAAAAAACATGTCTGATTGTGGTACTCACCAAGTGCACATACTTCTCCGTATCCAGATCTTTCACTAGAAAAGACACAAAAATACAGTGTGTAAAACAATGTGCAATCAGTAAGGTGGAGACTAAAGGGACACGAGGGGGCAGAGGTGTATGTGACAGATAGGCCAGGGGAAAAACAAGGCAGAGATTGGCAGGCGAACAAGAGAAAGAGATAGAGATAGAGTGATTATGGTGGATGGGGCAGTGTGGGGGAGGAGGGGTGGGGGTATGTTGTGCAGATTAGCAGAGGCAGAGACAGAGGCCATGAGTGGTTCTGGTGCCGCTCTAATGAGATGGTAATACGCAGCCAGTGTTTGCAAATGGCATTAAACTGCGCTGGATACATGTGATACTAAACATAAACACATCACTACATACACACGTAGATGGATAGAGATTTTTCATGCTGGGTACATTTGTATTCAAGGATTTTTGCTATCTGTTTTCTAAGAAGTGATACTGAGGACTTATTTGCCCATTCAAAAGAGGTAATATTTAGTTTAAATTGCTATGGTAACGGTGCTTGAGTTTCATCACTTTTAAACCCACGGACAGACTGATGCGTTATACATTCTGTGATACAAGTTTGTCGTCCTGAAATGTCTCTGATACTTATTATTGGTCAAATAGTTAGTGTCTAGACATATGAAAGCATTCAAATTAATTTAAAATGCACATTGCTCAACCACATTAACTGCATTAAAAATATATAAGCCTAAGTCTGTATGATGTAAATTATGTGTATTTTTTTATTTAAAGGGCCCATATTACACTGTTTTTTGGTCTATGTTATAATGTTGTTTCCTCATCATAAACATGCCTGGAGTTGTTTTATTTTATTCACATGTTGAACACAAATACTGCATTTTTAGGCTGAGTTCTTCTCTCAAACAGAAAACACTCTATTCCACCTTGTGATGTAATGTGATGTCAATACAGGAAGTGCTCCACTGTGTTTTTAAACTCCATACACCTTCACTAGAATCATTTGGATCATTTCAGTTATTTACACTATTAATCATATAAGGTGTCATTATCTCTTAATGACATTGTAGTTCACTCACAAAAGTCTCACTCCTCTGCATTTAAAGTGCAGAATATAGGCTCCAAACTTGGTATCAAATTGCATGTGGAAAATTGGTCTAATTTTCTTTTTAGAGGCAGCTGCGTATAGAATTTAAAAGTAGCTGGCAGTTGCAGGATTTGAAAACGATGGGAGACCAATTTTGGCACGGTGAAAATTCCATGATAGCGATAATGATAGATTTTATTACCATAGAGAAAAAAGATGTAAACGGCCATACTACACTGGCACAAATCCTTAAATTACACTGTGCATAGGTGAAAATAGAGATTATTGTACAGTGACAAAGCTATAGAAAACAATGTCAGATACTTGTCCAGGTTTCACACAGATACTCATGTGTTCTCATTACAGACAGCGTTGCCAGAGATGCTCAGCCCAGCGGGCCTCAGTCCAGCCCCTCAGCACTCATCACAGCGCATACACTGTTTCACATTAGCCAGCGAGCACTACAGCCACATAACACCCCTTGATGCTTTGAAGCCAGTGCCAGGGTTTGGTCCATAAGCCTATTCCTGGCACTGGGTGAATGGCTTTGATGGACATAGACTGTGCAGGATACAGCTCTGCTCGAGTACTGATTATAAAATGGGAGAAGTATGGCCAATGAGTGGACGAGGAAATTATGAAAGAATCTATGTGCGCTCGTTTTTAACTCTGACCTTGACCAAATGATCACTTATTAAAACTAAATGTATATTCAAATATCACTTGTCATTATATTTTTACATATTTTTAATTAATGCCTTACTAATGTCTCTTCATGTGATTGCTTCGCCTGAAATGTTTCTCAATATATAAACTTTTGTCACTACTTTTTCCAATTCTTGGCGTTTTTATTGCTAGAAATACTTAGTTAAGTGGAGGTCATCTGCTTGTCTCCGTGGAGATTTATAACATGACATTCTGTGGAACATTCTAGACATAAAAATACACCTAAAACTTACATTCTAAACTATATTCAAACTTTCAACTTTGGAAACATGCATTGGTTCCTTTTTACATTTTACAATGATCAATACAAAATGTCAACAGGAGCTATCACATTCTCTTTGAAAAACATTTGTCGCTGAAAAGGCCAGCCCACTCGGCCCGCTCAAGTCTATATAAAATATGTATGTGCACCAAACAGTGGGGAAGTGGAAGGTTACAGTTACACATCCCGCCTGCTGAGCCCTCAACAGACAGAGCTGCTTCTTTGAGATCTCAAAAAGAATCCAGCAGTTAGGATTTGAGTTCAAACATGACAGAAAAATGCCATAAATTATTAGAGCAAGTCATATGATGGTGTCTATATTTTAGAATAATATGAAAGTGATTCCTAAAAGAGTTTTGCATATCTATTCAGCACATACCCTATATAGAAATGGACATAGCTAACCCGTTAGCAGCCACGTTCCAAATAGGAAGGACAGTGAGCATGGGGGTGCTTCCGGCTCCATTGACTCTGGCTTTAGTTGACGTTACACAAAATTGTCACCCCTCTCTCTGTAACTTCTGCTGTGAGCCTCATCATTTTGGTCTTAAAATGTTTGTATTAACCCGCTCAACCTGATCTTGGTGTTTTTATTTCACTATATTTTATGTATTCCCAATACATTCCTAATATGGAACTCGGCTCCAAATTCGCTCCAATAAGCACTAGCCTTGTGAACTTCCTTTGGCTTGAACTGAATGTTATGGGTGACGTCACACTCCCTTCTTTATACAGTCTATGATTCAGCTTTAGAGGTCTAAGTTCTTGAAATTGAAGGTCAATATTCAGGATTATCCAAACATGTGAACAAAACACAACACAATTCCACTTTTGTCTTGGTGTTTCAATAGGGTCAAATCTTGGTAAAAATGTGAGAAAAGCTGAGTTTGGTTATTATTCTCTTTTTAACACATTTAATGCATGTCTCTGCTTCTAATAGCATGCAGCTCGAATATGTAACCATCTGTCAACAAGATCAACAAGCCATTTTTGCATTCACAGTCATGTCTGGACATTGGGCCGAGTTAAGTGGCATTTTTCCCTAGCAGCTGACATTTGCTAATGGAATACATCTATAACGCAGAGAAGGAGGCTCGGTGGCAGCTCTCCCTGTGAGACGTGTGACTATGTGTGGTGATTTATTAGCTTAGATGTGAGCCTTGTGTTTTGGGGCAAGGGGGGGCTCACGGTTCCTGGCTTGTTTACATGGATGTATCATGTTCTACTGATGAAAAGACCATGTGCCCTATACTGTGATGGAAGGGGTGGCTGTATTTATTCAAGGACAGCCCAAGTGTGTGTGACAAAGTGACTGCCGGTGCTAGTGTTTATGTGAAGGTTGTGGAACGTACCTCTGCCCAGCGTGTTTTCTTTCTTGTCTTTCATGCTCATGGCTAGTGATGCCCCCTCTGGGATCTGCGGAGAGAACGTAGAGGGCAGGAGGTCAAAGGTTAGTTGGGGTATATCACATCAAATTCCCCTCTAGGGGGTGGTAGTGATGAGAGTTTCATATGTTTGGTCAATTGGTGCAAATCAGTGATAGTGGTGGTAAATCGGCAGGAGACTGACCCGGATCATTTAAGTTGTATTGTGGTGAAATGGATTGAGCTGGTATTCACAGTTTGTTTTGTCAAGATTAAGTCCAGATTTAGTCTTGTTTTTTTGTAGTTTAAGGTGCACTTGTGAGCTTGCCTCCCCACAGATTGGACCAGTAATTTGGCCAAGTGGCGTCATTTGTTTGTCTCCATGATGATAGCCAATAATGATGTCATCAACATTCCCTGGGGGTGTGAAGCTAACTGAAAGCACTGCTCCGTCTGATGCTCTTTTACTCAAGTTAGGCTTAATCTGAGCTATATTTTAACACAGACCAGATGACCAGAAAGAGCTGACTTAGTCAATTAGTTACAACAAAAGTATAAAATATAAATAAACAGTGACAAGCTAGCTAGCATTAGCCAACAGCTTTTCAATTAGTTACTCTCTTCTTTGTGTTGAAAATCTAAAACCTAAACAGGACTATGAACGCTTGTATTGACAGACTCCTGAAAATGTGCTGTTTAAATTCATTTTGTAGTTTCCAGACCATCCTAAAAGTTTTTTGTCTGTGTTTGCATGCATACAGAACACACCCAGCGTAATGTCACTGCAAAGTATCAGTATCCTTTACTTAAAAAAATACATAGTGCAACTTGGGGTCCTGTTTTCAGACCAGTTAAATCCATTAAATGTTCTGGTTAAGGTTGCTTAATGGGATTTGGTTTAAACCTCACTTTGACCTGGATTTGTCCTGGTTTTGTCCTGGTCTTTGTATCCTGTTTTAACTTGTCTTTGTATAGAAGAGTCATCTGAGGTCCATCACTACAAATGGCCTCTAGGGGGTGCAGCTATTAGTGATGAGGGATGCATATGTTTGTCTATTGGCAGGAGACAAACTTGGCTCATTAAAGTTGAGTCTCAGTGAAATGGATGGAGCAGCCTTTTCCAGTGAACCCAAGTCTGTTGGTATACGCTGCGCCTCATCGGTTTCACAGCTATAGTCCCAAGGAGCAGCTTAAACTAAACAGAGCACTTAGTGAGTACAGGTAATGGGGCAAAGGTCAGAGGTCAGCTAATGTCTGTTTACTCATGTGCAAATAAAAGGGACATAAGCAAACACACATAATGATGTCCTCAAAAGAAAGCAATAACAAAACACTTGGTTTATTTTGTTTCATAAAAATAGTGGTAATTTTATTGCTGGTTAAGAGATTGACCATATGGTTTTCTATAAATAAATGACTAATACTGCAGTTCAAATATTTGGGAATTTAAAGTTAATCCACACTTTGAGTTTCTTTGGGTTGTTCAGAACTAGTCTAACTATTGCTTAGCCCAATTTTAGAACTGGTTTAGCCCAGACCTGAAATAATCCATTTGTGGACTTGGCTTTGGTGGTATTCATATGTTGGTGTGATGTACTTGGTGTGAAAAGTTTGAGAACTGGACTAATAAAGTGGAAATCAGATACAAATACACTAATAATAATATGCTATAAATTGAAATGTATGATTTTTAAAGGTTCATTGTGTAACTTTTCTGGTGAAGGGTCTGTCACTTGCTTTTCATCATAGAGATGTTACTGCTTTGTCTGGAATGTTTCACAGTATGGTACTGAGTTTTTCTATCTTCATGTTACAGTCAGGATGCCCGTTTTCCTAGGTATTTTTGAGCAATAAAACCACCTGTAATTAAATAACGTAACACAGAGCTGTTTAATGTCATACTGTGGAATATTCCTGGGAGAGCAATGACATATCCATAGAAACAAGCAGGTGAAGGACCCTGAACCAAAAAGTTACATAGTGCACCTTTAGAAATGAATATTATGTAGTGATAAAAAATACATTTGCATATTTACATATATATTTTCTATGTTTAGCCAGGCTTGGGTAGTCCACTGCAATGTTAACACCTAAACATTGTTGTAATCCATATTACATATGAAGTTTCCAGAGAATCCATGTAATTGATCGTAATTTGTAATAACTGAAGTTGACTGTACCTATAAATAGTCTTTTCTTTGCCATTGTCTTGTATGTCGGCGCACAATCAGCTTATAGACTGGTCTAGACCTCGTATAAAGTGCCGGTGAGAGTGGAGCCAGCCCACCCACAGAGGACACCATTTACAAGGAGTTCTCACCTTAAACCACCCGCTGCTGCTGTTAGATTGTCAGGATATACAGACACACAACAGATGAGCCACCACCTCGGAGACCTCACACACACACACACACGCGCACACACACACACACACACATATTCACACACACAGTTATTCACACCTGGTAATGGAAGACAGTGTTGAGCTTCTTCCTGCCATCCTCCATCACTGACGAGTTGTCCAGGTCCTGCAGAAGTCGACTGTTGCTACCGGAGTCGAACCACTCTGAGTAACAGGCAGAAGTGTGGAGACAGTGTAAGAAAAATATAGAGAACTAGAAGCATAGTATTTCACAAAATTGTATGGAACAAAGTGTATGGCCAAATATTTATTCAAATGATTATGTATATTATAATGTTGTTTCTTCATCAATATCCTGCCTAGAGTTGTATTTTGTTTCATTCACACGTTTAACACACAAGGCATGCATATTTTGGCTGAGTTCTTTTCTCTCAAACAGAAAACACTCTGTTGATGTCATGTGGTAATACAGGAAGTGCTCCACTGAGTTTTATAAACTCCATACACTTTCAGAAGAATCATATGGATGATTTTGACTCTGGAATTGGCAATCTCTACAGAACTAAAGGTAAAAGGTAGCTGTTAACTTGAAAAGTACTGCTTCATGATATCACAAGGTGGAACAGAGCATTTTGAGCTTTGAGGATGCAGACAGACTATAAACCAGGATTACTCTATGTATGAATGAAACAATTCACAACTCCAGTATGTTTTAGATGAGGTAACAACATTCTACCATGGCTTAAAGCTCCCAAGAGTCCATTTTGTGCAATATAGGACCTTTAACTATGAATGATTACATAAAAATATAACATGCACTTCCTGTCCAGACACTCTCAATAGGGGGTTTAGGGAAGGCACCAAAAGTACATTGTCTTATCCTCTGCAGTGAATTTTCTGAGCTGAGCCACTGAAACAAATGTATCTCGTAAATGATATTCTCATTTTCTTTAAATAATTTCATCCTAAATTTGTGACTAAGTAGAGAGAAACATCCAGAAACAGTCGAGCACTAACTGTCTGTGCCACGACCTGTAGAAATATTCCCTGGCCATTAATCAAATCAGCTCTGGGGCTCCACGGATTTTGAAAGCAATAACTCTTTGTGATTATGACTGTACACCCTCCTCAATGTATTCTGTCATTTATTATATTGCTGCCTCGGGTTAGTTGAGCTTCATGAGGGGAATTGACCTTTTGCAAAAGAAGATTACTATATCTCATACAAGGTGGCCGAAGAGGAAGGATGAAAATAATCAGGGGAAATGTCCGCTCCCTCTTACCCAAGTCCACGTCCTCCGCTCGGGGCCACTGTGAGAATGGCAGGTTTTTATAAAAGGCCTCTATGATTTTTTCCTTCACTTGGCAGATTGTGTCGGTGTTCATGACCCTGACAGATAGAGAGTCCATGCCGCAGCCCTGGAAAGATACATTGATGTTCTGCAAAACAAAAGAAAACTAAGTAAATAACTTATCAACTGCCATGGTTACTTTGAGGTGCACTAATTAAGCATTATGACCCTGAGAGGTGAAATGGGTAAATTAGGTTTTCTTTCATGAATCCATCCGTCAGTGGGAGGGGAATATTAATAGTATAAGCCTAATATTACTAAGAAAGATGAGAAAGAGACAAATCTCTCACAGTGGCTACAGTAAATGACATGTTAGTGACATAAGAACCATCTTGCACTCTGAGGACCCCAGGGACCGGCCTTCTGCTGGTGCCCATAGTCAGGACTAAACATGGGGAGTCAGCATTTCAGTTTTATGCAGCTAAAATCTGGAACAGAAGCTTGTGATGCTTGCGGTTACTGGGGCGAATTTGGAACCAGGCTCTAGATTAGGAATAGGATTTTATTAACGGACAAAATAGCTCTTTTAATTTTAAGATGATTATTTATGTTTTGATGTGTTTGTATTGTGACTTTAATGTTTTTCTTATTCTGTAAAGCACTTCGTTGTGTAGGAATGCTATACAAATATACTTGCCTTGCCTAAATACATAACAAAACTAACTACATAACAAAAATCTAATTCCACACCTGCCCATGTGTTAATAACTGAAAAAAGTAAAAGACAAACTGTAAATAATTGTATTTGGTCTCTGAAAGTCCATTAATCAACTGACACATCCACTGTCCATTACTGATCTTTGCAGAATTGAGCAAAACAAGCTTAATTGTGTGTGTTATGAACCATTAGTGCTGTTAAATGATCCTCATTCTGGTGTTGGCGGGTGACGGTCAGTGTGTGACTGTGGTGAGTCTGACCTGCGGCTTGGCCTCAATATTCTCTCGGAGTAGCCATTCCTCATTGAGGGTATAGCGTGCCTTCCCTGTGATGGCGTCTATGGAGCCCTTGTTGATCTGCTGCTTGATTGCACAGAGCAGCAGGAAGAAAGGCTCACCCACGGTTTCCTGTGAAATGTGGACAAGTGGGCAAAAGCTCAGATATGTGAAAGAATTTATGAAAGCATGTTAAAGCCAGAGATCCAAGTACATATACTTAAATTACTGAGGTTAGGGACAATTTTTCAGTAATTTGGGATATCTGAGTACATTTTAAGACAGTAGAGTTACCTTTTAAACCTACTGATAATTCATGAATTTATTGCCATTTTAATTTTGTATGTCATATGAGCTTGTATTGTATTGCTAATTATTATGTAATTGTTTTTAACTGTGACTTCTTTACTTACTATAGCACTTTGAGTACTATGTAAAATGCAATATAAATAAAATGTATTATTATTATTATTATTATTTTGGAAAAGTGTTTGCTTTAGACATTTTCAAAACCATTAGCTAATAGACCTAGTCCACAGTTCGGGAGTGTTAACATTATACAAAATACTTAATTTTTTACAATACAATTACAATAATTTTTTTTTTACTTCTGCTGAAAAACGCACTAACCTTGAGGTAGCTATACATGCATATAGACATCCAATTTGTCAACATTTTCTCCACGACAGACTCTGTTCTACGAAGCATCAATTTTGGATTTTTGGAAGCCGAGGCATCAATCAAATCCACGAGCAGGTCCTTCATGATACTGGTGTAGTACTCGAGTTTACCATGAAGGGCGATGGTAAGCAGAGAGGCCAAGCTGCATCTGGAAAGAGTGAGATAGAGAAATATGTGACCACTGAGAAAAAACCCGCTCTTACAAACATGCTCTAACAGTGTGTGGTCAGTGGAGATTTTAAAATAACACCAGCCCGGAGTTGTCCCGGTTGCACCTGTGACAGAGGCCAAAAATGGCTCTGATGTAATGCAGGGAGTGAGTGGGTGAGGCGGGGCCAGAGGTGTGGGGGATTTCCCTCACAAAGTCCAGTCTAATCCACCGCAAACAGACTGCATCAATCAGGAAGAGCTGACTCCAGGGATGGGACCAGGATGTGGCATTCAGTCGGGAATTTTTCTCTGGTCTTTAAGTGGATTTCCATAGTGACACAATGAATAGACTATTATTATTTACTACAGGGATAATTTAAGTGATGCTTTAAATAACATATTGTGTCGACTTTGCACTTACACATACAGCCATGCCACCTTGAGAATGCCCGATCTTTGAAGCTGAGCAGAGTTTGGCCTTGTTAGTACTTGGATGAGACCAGGTGGAGCTCTAATGCATACAGTCATTGTGTCCTTAGGCAAGACACTTCATCTACCTTTGTCTGTGTATGAATGCTGTGTGTGAGTGATTGAATAATGCATTGTAAAGCGCTTTGGGTGTCTTGAAATGTGCTGTAAATATTCAATGCATTATTATTATTAGATGCAAACCACAACCCATAGAATAAATTAAAACATAACCCTGCCTATTAGGCATTAGATAATAATAAATGTTCTATATTACTATCTATCTATATTATCAAAATGCTCTGTTCCACCTTGTGATGTCATGTAGTAAGTACATTTTACTTTTAGTTCAGTAGAAGTTGGCAATTCCAGGGCTGAAATTATCCAAATGATTGTAGTATAGGTGTATGGAGTTGAAAAATACAGTGGAGCATTTCCTGTATTACCACTTGACATTATACCAAGGTGGAACAGTCTGTTTATAGTTTGAAAGAAGAACTCTAGACTAAATATGCAAGGTTTGTGTATTAAACATGTGTGAATGAAACAAAACACAACTCCAGGAATGTTTTTGATGAGGTCACAACATCATAACATAGATCAGAAAATGTATGTGTATGTGCCCTAACAATGACAGGTTAGAGGCCAGTAATGATGCACAGCTGTACATTGTAGTTTATAGTTTTTACTTTTACCTGTCCCGAACAGCGAAGTCCTTCTGCTGCTCCAGCGCATGGACAAAGGTGATGAGAAAGTGCTTATTGTTCAGGAGAGTGGAGAACAGAGTAATGCCCTCCTCTATGTTTGGTTTTGTGGAGTTGTTAGACTGTGGAAAGAGAAAGATAAAGATAAACACAGCCATTTACTTTTATCACTATATCACAAATGCATTACAGTAGTTTGGGTGAAACTGTTTGCACTTAACCAGAGAACATTTTGTTTTCACAATTTAATAGAGATGAAGTCCTTAAGGAGGCAAATGGGACAGACAAGGACTCAGCTTGAACTTTAAGTGGGTACCCAATTATGTCAAAATGAGACCGCTGTGTGCTGTCTGCATCTGATTACAAAGCATTTATTGTCCAAGGATCAGCAAATGAGCTGTTAGCATGCTAGTTGTTGTTAGCACTACCGTGATGGCAAAAGTCCGCTCTAGCCTCTGAAAGCTGTGAAAAGCATTTATATACTCATCTCAGTGAATCATTGGGGTGCTTGGAATGCATAAGGTAAGTGGACCGCTACAAACCATTCAAAATGAACTAGTTTTCATGGTTTAAAGGCAGATCAGGCACGGTGGGCCCAGACTAAACATGAACAAATCAAAGGCAGAATCAGAAATAAATGTGCTAAGGCTGTGGTTGCACTTTGACCAAACCAGAACTTAACCAGGACTACACAATTTCCAAACCAGAACAAAACTTCCAATTCTGCAACTACACACAGCCAAAGCAGTATCCATACTAGGGATGCATCGATACTGATCCTAGTATTAAATATCAGCATTGGTACTGAAAAAATCAGCTGTATAGGGTATCAGTTCAGTAGATACCCTGACTGGACCTTTAATTAGATGTAACAATATTATTTAAAGGCTAATTTTAGGACGTCTCATAATTTTGGAACTTTTATTCATATGTAATGGTTCAGTAGTGATGTGAAGGATAAATAATGGTTACAACTGGATCTCTTGCGTAATAAGATAACTGTGTTTTAAGGAAATTGTACCATTTTCTGTCCCTACACATGTATCACTGAATAACAGATATCAGCAGATACTTAAAGCCATAGCATTGATATCGGCATTGGAACTGAAAAAGCTGGATCGGTGCATCCCTAATTCATACTGACTCATTAAAACCAGCACCACCAGAAGCTTGAGTACCACCATGCATTACACACCTGCTGGGCTCTCCTAATCTATTTCACCCCCCATGCCCTATCTAGTGCACAATTCATCTTTCCATCACACGCTGCGTTAGACCCCATACTACTGTGGTCGGTCCCTCCTGCACTGCCGTATCTCCTACTTTGGGTCCTCTAGCTGGTTTGCAATTGTCTCTAAATGTGCCGA
This sequence comes from Taenioides sp. WSHXM2023, assembly GCA_029959045.1. Taxonomy (NCBI): domain Eukaryota; kingdom Metazoa; phylum Chordata; class Actinopteri; order Gobiiformes; family Gobiidae; genus Taenioides; species Taenioides sp. WSHXM2023. The sequence goes on along the minus strand of CM057086.1, from coordinate 22,144,599 downwards.
GTCGACTTAATGAGAATAGCCTATCTATGGTGCGACTAAGCAGAGGTGGTGATGAAGACTTCCCCCTGGACTGCGGCCATATGGTGTGGTTTTGGAGGCTGACAGAAGGAGAGCAGGGGTGTGTAGTAAGATAAATGCCCGCCTGTGAGATTTATTTGCTGTGACCTGGAAAACACTTCCTGGGAAGACGATGTGGATCCAAGGCACTTCATCACTGTTAGACAAGCTCCCTCGGCTGCCGACCCAAAACCGGCACCCGCGATCGCTACTTTTCCTCCTGCGCACCCTCATACGAGCACATGCTTCCCCCCTTGTTGGGCGTTTTGGCACAGAGGTGTGTGAAAGTGCATGGCCTTTTACAGTCTTTCAGTCAGGCCGTCATTTATATTTCCGTGAGACTGAGGTGAATTGGAGATTGATGCTGTATTTTTCCATGGGAAGTGTGTGTCAACAGCTGTCATCAACTTAGCGGGCAGCGAGGTGTTTGACAAGCAGGTTTCAGAAAGTCTCGCTCAGAAGAAACCACTAAATGACATGCAAAAGTAACATCGCAATAACACCTGTATTTCTCAGCTGGTAAAATGATCTCTGCAAAGACAGTGAATGAACAGGGAGTGGTGGTGTGGGTATTCTCAATGGTACACAAGAATCTTCTGGTAGTACTGATACAATAACAAAACTAAAATACATGATCTGGTTTCTGTTTTTTTAGTTTAGTCATGATTCTGCTTCAGTCCGGCCAAAAATCTGATTCAGGCCCAGTTTATTCTATTTAATCCAGTTTTAATAACTGTTTAGTATTTAGCTATGAGTTATATGTATACAGTGACACACTATAAGCATGCTGTAAGCTAGCTAATAAAGACTGAAGGTTCACATGATACATTTAAAGTAAACTTTTAATATGTAAATATATAAACTAGTAATTAATTAGTAATTATTTCTCAAACGATACCTTGTGTCAAAGAAAAGAGAATTATTGTGTGTCTCATTGTCAATATTTTTAGAAATGCATAAAATAAATACAATGAGATAACTACTGTGTGTATGGCCTCAGACACTCAACCAAACATGCTAAGTCCTGAGACACATAACAAGTGCACTCAAGCAAAAGTGCACAATGCGCTTTCCCCAAACTTCTTAACGATAGAGAACAAGCCTCACTGTGACCTAGTTGAGAAACAAAAGGAGTTAAAAAGTTGCCAAATGAGGCAGTGTGGCAGGCACAGGTCCTGGCAGCTTAACCCCTCACCTGCCAGTCTTGCAGCAGCGGGTGCGTCTCTGGGAGGGCTTTGGGTCCCAGAGAATCGTTCTCATAGACGACAGGCAGAACCAAGGTCTTCTCATAATCCAAAGACATCTGAAAGAGACACACATACAGTTAATACATACTAACACAGACATACATACACTTAACCGTAAGACTGAGTGCAAGCAGAATGGTCTGTGATTGAATTAAGTTTTTAATTAAAGGGAATGTGTTACTGTTAATAGAATTACTTTGACAATTTTTACCGCCGTTGCTATAGATCAATATTCATAATTCAACACTAGTGTTCTCCATTTCATTTTAAAATGTTAAAGGCCCATATTATGCTATTTTAAGATCAGTTATAATTATTCCTTATCAAAAACATACCTGGAGTTGTGTTTTGTTTCATTCACATGTGTTCAGAGTTCTTCTTTTAAAACTGAAAACACTCTGTTCCATGTTGTGATGTCATGTGGTAACGTGCTCCACTGCGTTTTTAAAATCCATAAACCTTCACTAGAATCATTCGGATGAATTCAGCCCTAGAATTGCCAATCTCTACCGAACCAAAGCTAAAAGTTGGATGTTAACATGAAAACTACTGCTTCATGACATCACGAGGTGGAACAGAACATTTTGAGCTTTGGAGCTGTAGACAGACTAATAATAAAGGATTACTCAAACAAGTGTGAAACAAACCACAACTCCAGGTATGTTTTTGATGAGGTAACAGCATTATTATAACATTTCTAAAAGCTCACATAAGTAAATTTTGCATAATATAGGACCTTTAAGTCTTAATAACTTGTACATATATAATTAAAACAAATGTTGGATTTTTCACCAAAAATCTCCCTAAATAATGAAGTATAGTATTTATATCAGTTGCAGCTCTGTTTCTGGGACTTTGGTGCAGATTTACAGACTGGAACTGAAGTGCTGAATTTTGTGTGACTGGCCATGAAAAGGAAACATGACTCCATGACACTGACAGTCATGAGCTGTAATGGTTTTGCTCCAAAATTGACTTAAAGCCAAGAAGAAGCTCTCAACTCAATCTGTCATTTCAGGGCAGTTACTTTTGGCTCGTTTTCAAACTGAGCCTTCACACTTTTTTTGTCAGTGAGTAATTGGCTAGGAAAGGAGCAACAGTGAAAAAAGACAATTATATGTGCAGAATAGCAGGGGAGTGAAAAAAATCCTGCAGATCTGTACTCCAGTAATTATGAAATGGTTAAGGAAAACTATTTAAGCTACTGAACATGAAAGTAAATTTTACTACAATGACTATTTTCTCAAACTTTTTACCCCCACACCTGCTTTCCAAGTAATACCAGAACCAATATAGAGGATAGAGGACTATTCCAGGTCTAAACTAGTACTAGGTCTAAAATGGGACTGAACACTTGTTATTCAAGTTCCAAACCTGGATTAACCCAAATAAATGTGGATAAAATTGGTTAATTCCACCTTTAGAAATACATGTAGCAGTTACCATAGTGACACAATGCACACATTACCAAACAATGACCAAAAAAAAACACATTTTCAGGAGCCTGTGATCAATACGAGGGTTCACGGTCCCGTTTAGGTGTTTGATTTTCTACAAAAATTGAGAGTGAAAGAATGACTGAAAAACTGTTGGCTAATGCAAACTAGCTTGTGACTGTAATTTTATGTGCGAGAGACTTGTTTAACAACACAAATCAGCTCTCCTGTTGCAGTTCCAACTAAACCAGCAATTTCTGGTCATATTGTGTTAAAATAAAGCTCAGATTAAAGTCTAACCTGAGTAACAGTGCTTCCATTTAGCATCACATCCTCAGGGAATATTGATGACATCAGTTGCAAAGTATCAGTCTACTCAAAATGTACTCAAGCAGTTAGATCACATAGTAAAAGTAAAAGTAGTAGTTACCCCACCTTTTGTTACTTCTGCTTAGTTTTTTGCCGTCTTTGCGGAAAACTATGGGGAGACAATACTGAGGCTGCAACAGTTGGATTTATGCTCCTCTCCGCTCTGCCTTTCAACACTCTCCCTGCTCACTTCCTTCACGACCAGAAAACAGAGTCCAGTGGCCAACAAAACAACTGAAGGCATATGACATTGCACAAGGATGGTCGTTTTCACAACAACGGGGCGAGTGTGTGAGAAAAAGAGAAATATGTTGTTTGGAAAAAATCAAGAGAAAGTTTTGCTGTCTCTGTGCCCAACATTGTTCTGTCTGTATCAAAGTCAGGTCTGCGGTTTACAGACTAAACACTCTCAATTATGGATGGTTTGTGTTTTCCTTTGGGTTTGTGCTTCTGGTGTTAGCACAGTTAATCATCATTTCAGTAATTGTAGAAGTTTATACAGTATTTTGAACCAATGGTATTAGTTGAGTTTCAGATGGCATCATAACATTCCTAAGGACGATAATATTTTAGGGTTCTATACTATGCAAAATGGACTCTTGTGGACTCATGTTAGAATGTTGTTATTTCCTCAAAAACATTCCTGGAGTTGTTGGACTTGTGTTTTGTTTCATTCACACATAGTCTGTCTTAATCTCTAAAGCTCAAAATGCTCTGTTCCACCTTGTGATGTCATGAAGCTGTAGTTTTCAAATTAACATCTAACTTTTACCTTAAGTTCAGCAGAAATGGGCAATTCCAGGTCTGAAATCATCCAAATGATTCAAGTGAAGATGTATGGAGTTTAAAAACACAGTGGAGCACTTCCTGTATTATCACTTGACATCACAAGGTGGAACGGAGAACTCAGCCTGAGGATTTTTGTGTTAAACATGTGTGAATAAAACAAAACACAACTCCAGATATATTTGTGATGAAGAAACAACATAAACAGATAGATATAACAAAGATCAGAAAACAGCGTAATATGGGCTCTTTAAAAATAAAAATAACAGTAATAAGTATTAGCACTGTAAACAACTATTACTTATTATATAACAGTTTCTATTAATTTGACTGCTTTACCATGACTACTCTTGTACCACAAATGATCAACTAATGTCATGTCATTCCTGATCCAGCCCTCTCTATTTATACTGGCTTGGAACTGGCACAAATAGTCTAGCGGATACAGTCATTAGTGGTTAGAGTTTCATTGTGTCTGCTTTACTGTAAAACTCACTTCCGCAGACAGATTTTACCCCAAGGCGAGATCACCCTTCACCAAAACTGCTTACGTACAGAGAACACATTAGCCAGGCTGCAGGGGGCTAGCTGTCCCCTGTGTGTTCTCAAAGTTACAAGGTGAATTTCTTTACTATAGATTAGTGTCACTGGGAAATATGAAACTGCATGTGTTGGCTGGTAGAAATATTAAAAAAAACATTAAAAAACACCATTGAGAATAACACTAATGCCAGTATGCTAGTGTGATGAGATAGTAGACAAAAGCAGGTTTTCTCACCTTGGGGAAGAACGTGCGCGTGACAAACTGTTTGTACTCCAGGAATGGGATGCCCTGGCTCCGATTCAGCTCCTTGGTCAGGTCTGTCATGTCTGTCTGGAGCTCGGCAAAACCTGGCAACGAAAATGATCAAAATCGGTCAGCTAAAACATTATGGCCATCTGCTTAATATGTAGCCTTGGGGGAGGGCGATATTGACAAAAAATGAATTTGGGAGAATTATAGCCATAACAATAATGAGCACGTAGAAGATAGGTGCTTAAACCTGCCTGTAAATGTTCATGTATAGGACAATAGTAAATTAACTGTAAAATTAAATAAAAAAAAAGTGTAGAAATATCACCTTGGAATATTAAAAGTGTGAAATATTTTTTTTAATTTTAACAGCTTTTTGACATTTTTAATTATCATAATATATAGTAGGTTTGTAAGAAAAAAATCGATTCAGTGATATATCGCGGTACTTCATTGTGCAATTTTCGTATAGATTCAAATGTTTTTCTTGAAAAATTCCAATTTACTGTTCTCATGATTTAGAAACTGAATCTATAGTATTTCATCCAATTATCTTCTAGTGAAGGTGTATTTGACCAGAATATTATACATAATTAATGATAATATATCATTGTTTTAGTAGAATGTGTCGCGATATACTGAATTGTGACAGGTATATCGTGAAAAGTATCATATCACCAGATTCATGGCAATGCACACGCCTATAGGGTATATTTAGTCACGATAATTACTATATTGACTTATTATTCAATATATGAAAGTTGGAACAATATATTTTTGGGGTCAGTACTTATTGTGTGTACTTCTTCTTTGCACTACTGGGAAATGTTGGGTTATTTTTTGGCTCTATGACAAGATTTAAGCTGTAAAAAGTTGACTTATTACAGATACAAATTAAGTACTAAAGTGCTTCATTTTGCTATTATTGCAGCCCATGATTTTTTAAGACTAGATTTACACTACTTACTTTTTAGATTTAGAATAGTTTTTGTAGTTTAAATCTGCTCTCGGGTTATTGTGTCAGTGGCATAAATTAGTTTCAGTATTATAATTTATCATCCATTTCGTATATTTACTTCAACAATTTATAGAACTTCAAAATTTGTAATCATGACAGGCCTACACCCCGAGCATATATGGACAACATAGAAAGACAATGCAGAGAATATACTGTAAATGCAGAGAATATACTGCCCACCTCAAATGTGGCTCTATATTATGACTATTGGACGGCTTCAAACAAATTCGGGCAAACCGTCCGACGCCTCAGGAGGGGGAAACAGTGCTTCACCAACACTGTTTACAGGGCGGGTGAAGGAAGTCTTGGAGTCCCTGCTTAAACTGCTGCCCCCGAGACCCAGCCCCGGATAAGAGGAAGAAAATGGATGGATGGATGGATAATACCAGCATTCACTTCTTCAATGTAGTTATTACATTAGCAACTAGCAATCCCTGTTTCCTCTTGATTGAAATACTGAATGCTACAGACCACAAACACACTGTAAGAGCTAACACATGGTTTAGACATCACAGTTTACTGAAACCCTTGCTTAATTTTCATGTTTCTGAAACCTAAACTTTGTGAATATTCTCTTGTGCCTAGTTTATCCCATTATGTTTTAGATATTCTGTGTTATTCACTTAATCTTTCAGTGGTAGTCACGTTCCGACTGATTGGTCTATTTTAAACAGTGGTAGCGGTTTACCATATGTTTTTGTTTGTGGGTATATAGCCTGTTTTTAGTCTGGGGCAAATACATTACGCTTCCTGGTGATGTGAAGCGTTTGCCAAGCTCCTGACTACAGTGGAGGAGATTTCAGATCAGCAGCCGCACCATTATATCATTTGATTTTCCAGATCTGTTAGGTAGGTTCTGGTTGAATGCTAAATATGCCAAATGCATACTGTGATCTGTCTCCTTCCTCTTCCGCTGCCAGTCTCTCCAATTGCAGTCCAATACAACACACTGACAAATATTTACCACAAGACAAAGCTGTAGCCAAATCCGGAATAAGGCTGTTTTCCAAAACATGTGTCCAAGCTGAGGTTTTTGAGAGAGACAGTGAGAATGTAGACACTTGAATCTGCATGCTAATCTCGACACTTTATGTTCTTCTAATTAGACACAAGAGATCCCCACATGGAAAAGCTCTTGGTTGCAAAATGAGAGACAGTTTTGGGTTGTATCAGGCTTGTTTGTGGACAGGAAACTGGACCAGAGGGGCTATAGCAACAACAGAGAGCACGATTTTAGGCAAGTATGAAAAATTATGTTTACGAAGGAGTCATTTTCTAACAGAGTTTAGTTTAGTCTTTCCACCGTTAGTCATACTATTACAGTTATAGAGTGCTGTGCTATGGCCAAGGGGACTGACCAATTTACAGTATGTCCATCCCACTCTTAGCCCCCATTTAGGGCTGCATGTTACTGGAAAAATCTATCCCCAATTAGGTTAGCAATATATGTTTAAAAAGCAGGATTCTGTTCAGAATGCATATTGTAAAGAACTCTATGAGCAGACTATTTTAGAGAAGACTATTGAAAACTGATAAACTACAGGTACCAAAAGAAAAAATATAAAATTGTTCTTTGTTTACTTTATGCTCATGTTATTTTTGTTTTGAGTTATTTATGTACCGGTATATATTTTAGCTCATTTTGTTAATTTACCTTTCACATTCCTGTTTATTAAATACTATATATATATATATATATATATATATATATATATATATATATATATATATATATATATATATATATATATATATATATATATATATATATATATATATTATCGCAGACTTTGCAATTTGATAACTGCTCCAACTCAAATTGCAATTTTGATCCGAATGCTATATCAGCCTATCCCATTTCACTGCACTATTTTCTTCATTAGAACGTCCATACTTATTGTGGGGATTTTCCAAGTTTTCTAAGGGTCTGTGATTTTGTCTATTGTGAAACATTAACACACCATTTCATGTTCACTTTTGGCACAGTATTGTATTTCATCTCTCCCCAGGGTTATTTATCTATTGAATCACCCGTCACTTCACACTTTTGATTAGATTCTGAGGCCTTGAACACACCTCATGTCTCATTGAATGCCAAAGTCCTCCCATCTCTGCAGTCTGGAACATGTCTATTGCCAGTCTGCCTCTTTTACTCCTCTTTTATCACCTCTTAGCTTAGGGCAAAGCAGTACTTCGCTGTTTTGCCCTGAACTCAAGCCACAAATCTATCTCTGTCCATTGACTAAATAACCTCTCCCTCCCACACTGGATACTACCTCGGCCCTGACTCGACGCTCCTATCTCCCCCTCTCTTTCATTTCTCTCCCCCTATCCGCTGCCCTATCTCCGCTCCATAAATCCAGCCCTTCTCGGATGCAGAGTGGCCTTCACGGCACTTTCCTTTAATGCCCAAGAAGACATGCACTAAACTGAAAGCACACACACTGCTCACACTTGTGGGCCTGGGCTGGACTTTGTATGAATCTGTGTTGCAGGTTTAATTAGTGTAGTGGTAAACATTAAAATTAAGCTACGTTGAAATGCTCTCAACTGCAACAACAGCAGCATTAAATATAGTGAAGAAACCATTGGACAAAGGCTATGGGAGTTACACAGTATGGCATTCAAGGTTCTATATTACACAAAATTGACTGTTGTGAGCTTTTAGCCATGTTATAAAATTCAAAAACATACCTAGACAATTTTTTTTTTCTTTCACACATTTGAGTAATATTTTATTATTATTCTGTCTACATCTCCAAAGCTGAAAATGCTCTGTTCCACCTTGTGATGTCATGTAGTAGTTTTCAAGTTAACAGCTCCTTTTACCTTTTGTTTAGTGGAGACTGGAAATTCCAGGGCTGAAATTATCCAAATTATTCTAGTGAAGCTGTACTGAGTTTAAAAACATAGTGGAGCCCTTCCTGTATTACCACATGACATCATAAGGTGGAACAGAGTGTTTTGTGTTTGAGAGAAGAACACAGCCTAAATATGCAGGGTTTGTGTGTTAAATAGGTATAAATAAAACAAAACGCAACTCCATGTATGTTTCTGATGAGGAAACAACATTATAACAGAGATAAGAAAGTAGAGTAATATGGGCCCTCTGAGCAATTTTGTAATTGAATAAAAGCTAAATAGACAAGTAGAATATATTGTGGAACATTCCAGGCAAAACAGTATCATCTCCATGGGGGCTTGCAGGTTGATGTCCCTCCACTAGAAAAGTTACATAGTGCACCTTTAACTGCACATGATCTAAGTGGTCCTGGATGCAGAGAGACACATAGCCAGTTGGTATTATGCTAAATGAATTAAGAGTAAAATTATCTTCTATTCATCGATGATTTACTTGTGGTTCACAGGTATCTTCTACATGAAAAATGTGCAGTTTTATATCCTTGTTGTCATTCTTCACACCCGACTTGTATAAAATGCATTAATTAAACCAAAGTTTTTAGGTGGACCAGAGTTATCCTGTTTAATCCACCTGAAATTAGTCTGCATTCACACCTTTAAAAATGAGCAGAACTAGGTGTGTCGCGATAACACATTTTGAAGTACGCTATACTGCTGAAGAAAATATAGACGATAAAGGATAATACTGAAACTAAATTATGCCACTGACACAATAACCCTACAGCAGCATTATCCACCCAAAAACCTATAATGTATGAATGAAACACTTAGTACTTAGTTTGTATCTATAATGAGTGACAGAAGCTATGTATTCTGCCCTCTACAGCTCAAATCTAATCGTAGAGCAGAAAAAATAAAGAAAAACAGCAAAGAAAAAGTACGCACGATAAATATGAAAAGTTCTTTTGCAAAAACAGATAAGTGTCATTTGAAAAAGTCACTGGAGGCCTGTAGTTTACTCAAAACCCAAATCTATTTTACTGCTATCAAAATATTATTCCATTCTTCCATCCTTGATAAAAAACACTTTACATTATTGTCATTTATAATATCTGTATAAAACAGCAACAAAAAGAAAAATGGCGATACTGTATCTGTTTTTTTCTATTGAACGCTTCATATTGACCCCCAAAATTATTGTTCCATCTGTCATATACTGAGCGATAAATTGATATAGTATTTATAGTGACAGGCCTAAGCAGAACTTGAGTTTTGTCTGGCAAAGCTCAAGGATTTGATTACAGTGCACCAAAAGAGGTAAAATGTGCTGACATCCTTACACCAAGACAGTGGAGGAATAGATTTGACGTAAAGAGGCTCTCTGAACAGTGTCTGGTAGTGACTGATCATTTGTCAGGTGTGGTGTTTTATGAGTCACGCTTACTAGACACGAATCTATCAACTGTGGCGTATCCCTCCCACCTCACAAACCCTATCACAACAAAGAAACGCATTTGGTCGATTCTTGACAGCGCCACATCATTGGAGATCTGAACAGGCTTTGATAGTAAATTCTTCCAAAGTATATTTTTTTTGCATGATGCGAGCAGGAGTGCTTTTGCTTTTTCAGTTGCACACCTTTACGGATCTCCTCTCTGATCTGGGACTCCATCTCCTCCATTTGCAGCAGGGTTTTCTGCCAGTAGCGCTCTGCCCTCCGGCTCTTTGTGCAATATACCACAAGCGCTGAAAGGAAAACAAAGAGACGTGAGGAAAAAGATATTATACAGTAATAACTTCAAAGGGATAAAAACAGAGTGTTAGGATGAGGTTCTCAGCAGCTGTGGCAGTGACATAATAATTAGACTTAGATAAACGTTATTGATTCACATGGGGAAGCACTCAGAGGATTTGGGTGACTGGTCGTTTATTTCATGTAGTTACACCATGCATTTTATTTTAAGTGTAATATTATGCTTAGGCAGTTTGGTGCCTTTTGATCTCCCCCTGTTCCTTATATTACATGACATATGGATCATGTCTCTATATTTGTGTTCTCTTTGGTCTCCATGAAGATAGACACATTTAATACCATACTGTGAAACATTCCAGACAAAGCAATAACATCTCCATGGACTGACCCTCCAACAGAAAAGTTACGTTATGGTTTAAAGGCAGTAAAAATCTAAGAATAAACCCATTTTACTTTTTTTTCTTTCAGACACAAACACATAACATATTTTTCACCATGTTACCTTTTATTACTTTGAAAATGCTACATTTGACGAAAACAATCTATTAACATATTTTATAAGTTTCACTTTTGTTTTTGACACTTTTGTTTTTGACGTTTCTGTCCCCCCCTCCCTTTGCTCTCCGCAGTCACTCCCACTTCAGAGCGCTATCACAACACAATCAGCATGTATCCCCTAATGAAAGTACTGCACGTTGTGTCGGGTTTGTCAAGTTGTTGTTTACAGTTTTGTATCACGTTTTTGTATATTTATGGAGAATTGTCATGTGGGAGCATGGTTGATGTAGGCTTGGGGGCTGAGCATTGCACAGAATCTTACAGCTTCCAGTAAGGAGGGTTCAAATAGGGCCTTGGAGAGATCGCTAGATTACTGAAACATGCATGGATGAGATCTAAAACCTCTTCAGGATTGTTTCTGTTGAGGGAACACCATTACTGTTAACATGATAGAAAAGCTAAAAAAATATATTTTGCATAATACCCCCTCTTATATACACTATTCTAATGACAACTTTTTCAGACTCAGTTTTGTATCTATCTTATATGAAAGCAACAGTTATATGTGTTTCCATTTGCTATTTATTCATGTTACTTATGCTATGGACCAAAATATTAAGCATAACCTCAGCTTTGTGTACTATCAGGGGGAGTCTTGGGCTTCAAATGCAATAATACACTACTTTACTTTTAACCTTATGACCTCTTGTAAGACTAGTTCCTATGTAAGACACTGATATATTAAAAACAGATGCTTGATGGACTCTGAACAATAGACGTGACACAGGAAATAGTCCAAATCCACTGAATCCCCCCTCTGCCCCTGCCCACCTGCTCCATACACCATAGTACCCCACCACTCCCCTCAGAGATGACAGGCTATAGCGGTACAGTCAGACAGACCCAGACAGACAGCCACAGAGAACACAGGCTGCTTTGTGGAGAGAGGGGAGATGAAGCAACTGAGGGACACCATGACCCCCTCCAGAGCCCCTCCCCCCTCCCTTTTATCTGCTGCACATCTGGGGCATCCATTGCAACAGCAGCCGCGCAGCCATACATCATAAACGGGGAGTAGGGGTATAAAGATGCACAGTCAAAGGGACGATTTTCAAACAGTACTGCATTCAGAGTTAAGGTACTACTACAGCGGAAGTGAAATTGCCTATTGGAAAAATCTACAATCTGGATTAAAAAGCAGAGGGAGTTAAATGGGTTGAAAAGCAGGTGTACATTGAAGATTACTACTACCTCAACACTACCTATGAATGTATTTTATTCAGTGGGCACCCCTATTTTTGGTAGACACAAACATATGCCCTTTTTCTGATTCTGATCATTCAAAAAATAAGTAAATAAGCTATAAGTTATAAGCCACTTTTACATAACAAAAAATGTTAAATAAGTTTTAATTATATTCAGTACAATATATATTTAATTTGACTTTAGGTACCGGTAAGGGCATTTTACATTTAGTATCTTCAAATACTAATACTGCAGCTGTTGCTACTACAAGACTTTCAATTCTACTGGTTACTTCTAGTTCAGTTCATATAACTTTGTTCCTTAGTCGACCCAAGATAAACTGTAAAAAAGATGTGCAAATTCTAGTTCAGAGGTAGATTACTCATTAATGTTCTTGCACTTAGTATTAGTATTAGGGTGTAAACAATGGCACACATCTCGTGTATAGCCTAGATATATTTTGTATTACTATAGTTCTATAAAAATAAAAAAAAATCACTTGTACATATATTTGTATAATTATGCCTTATGACACCAGTCTCTTATTATTTTGAATTTATTATTACCATTTATATTGTTGCTCTTTGTTATTATATTGTGAATATAATTTCCCATGTGGATCAATAAAGTTTGTCTAGGTATAAGTTTAAGTCTAATATTGATTGATCACCAGGTTGCATATAAGCATTCACAGTCACATTTATTCACTGGGGGCCATTTAGATTCACTACTGTCTCAAGTTTTATTCACTTAAAAGACACAAACGATGATCCCATAGAAGCCTGACTTGTGTGGAAGGCTAGCCCCCTCTTAGCTGTTGTGTGAAGATAACTTACCCACAGTGCACAGCAAAAGCAAAACGCAGCAGACCACGATGGACACCACAATAGCCAGCTCACTCCCTCCCTGCTGTACTTTGGCGATGGTGTGGTGGAAGTTCCCCACCTGGATCTACGAATGAAGAGACAGAGAACATTTATTAAACTCATCTTCTAAAGCATGATTTAGTGGTTATATTTAGAATACACTGTAGTTCTAGTAGAAAGGATTGCGTGCAGCATAATATAGGCAGGTCTTAATAGAAACAAGTGCATGGTTTCTACACACACATAAATTTTAATGGACGCAGGTGCAGGCACGCTCACAAAAAAAAAAAAAAAACATCCAGCAGGAGCATTTGAAAAATGGCCTTGCACGTCGAATGAGCAAGAAGAGCCACACAGTTCAGAGTAACCCAGATGTGTTGAGAAAAGGACGAGCGCTTCCCCTTCTGATTAGTCAGCAGGGCCTCTGTGCAGCACTACCACCACAGCAGCGCCTTTCCCAATCCCAACTTCATGAAAAAGACGGAGATGAAAAGCCCCCAATCCTCAAACCAAATCCTTCTTTACATTGGTCCGACTCAGAGGGAGAAGCTGCAGTAACCTCACTAGACTCCACTACTCTTTCATTTGGGCTCTTTCTAGTTCCAGTCATTTATTTAATATATTTACCAAAATGTTAAAAAGTGGAATGTCTTGTAGAGCAGGAGTCCATATGGGAATATAGTCTTGTTATGTAATGATCACATAATGAGACAACTTCTATTCTTCAAGGTTACTAGTCAACTTAAAGTCATTAATTTAAATGTCCTATATTAGGCAAAATCACAACACTTTCTTTATTCCTTAAAATGTTATTGATCCTTTGCGTATTTACATCCAAAAAAGAACAGAGAATAGCCTTACAAAGTGAATGCCATTGTCCTGTTTCATTCTTATCTCATCTATGGTATGATAAGAATAAGAAAATAAGAAATTTAGAAGGACTGTTGTCAAACTACTTCAAGTACTTTTACTACTACTGCTACTACTACACTACTTTTAATTATACTATATGTACTACTATTAAACTACATTTTTGAGTTTTACTACAGCCATAGGTCTAAAGCTATACAGATCCTACGTTTTACTCTTTTCTGTTATTCTGGTTCCAGGCATTTATTTAACTGTATTGCCAAAACCATAGCCAAGCCTTGAAAAGTGGGTGTAATGGAGGGAAAAATGCCATTGTCCCCAGTTCCTGTTTCTCTTTAGTTAAAAAAACACCACTTCCTCTCCTTGGATCACTCCAGAACCCAGCACAAACATGGCAATGTGTATAAATAGATGCGGCACACACAGAATAAGCAAGGAAACAAATGGCCATGAGCTATGCGTCGGCTGAATGCATTTATTGAAAGGCAAATATACATGCACTATATCTTTATGCGCTTGTGCACTTTGAAAACATCCTCAGTGACTGGAAAGGCCTGCTGCAGCCATATACTGTTATGACCTATACTCAAAACCTCTACTCAACAAAGTTATTAGAGTATTAATAGTAACAGAAACTAAAATATTAATTCAAAAGTTTTTTGAAGTACACAAAATTTAATTGACTCAACATAATAGTATTAACGATAACTATAAACTATATTACAGCTACTACAACTACAACAACTACTACTATTACTACTAATACTACAAATACTACAACTAATACTATAACTACTCTTAGTAGGGCAGGGCAATTCAAATTAATTTAATTCCTTTTTGTTTTCATAATCAACTGTGTGAAAATGCCTAACCCAAACCATACTACTCTTACTGCTACTACTACTATTACTTACTTATTATACTTGTACTTATACTACTAATACTGATATTTCCACTACCACCTCTAGTACGACTTTATTGCTTTTACTACCACTACTACTACTACTACTGTACTTTGACTTTGATTACTACTACACTAGAAAGCAGAGCAAGCACATTTGATATTACAGGCTACCTTACCACTAATGAAACAATCCCTATGGTCACCAATACCCAACAAAATAATACATTTTACATTTACATGTACAGAACTGTTATGTTTCTCCATTTCTAGTTACAGCATATACTGTTGACTGTGTAGGTTAAGCCACAGCTAATTCCCTGCATTTGGCAGTGGTCATTAAATGGTAAGATGGAGGAGCAGATGCAGCCTCAGGTACGAACTATAAAAATAACGGTGTAAAAGCTTTCCTGCTATTTTGGAGTCTGAAAGGGGAAGGCTTTCTGAAGTAGTTACAAGTCAGTGAGCATGTACATAAAGTTGTGAACATGTGTTTCCAGCTCCAGAGAGGTACTCTTATTTAAATATAGATGAATGCGTCTCGGCTAATAAAAAGTCACTTGAATGGACAATCGCATTTGGTACACGGGCTATACGGCAAGGACTTTGTGTTATATGGGATTGTGTGAATTATCAAAGTTAGGATGCATGAAATTGATGTCTTCTCTAATAGATGGTTTGACCTTGCCAATGTAAAAGCATATGAGAAGCGGGAAGAATCAATGTCACTCTGCTTTGAGTAATATTGTAATTGCCTTGTATGCGACTACTGCTTCCTCATGCATGTGCTGTATAATGCAATCTCCAATAAATCTATTAATATGTCTTCTTGGTGTTCAATAAGGCTGGGTTTTGTAAAAATGATGCTATAAGCTAAACAGACCGCAGCACATTTGTAATTACCATATTTGGAATAATCAAGATAATTTTGGCTCTCAGTTGGCTACTTGTACACGATGACTGCCTGTGTTTATATAGCATTACTAGCATCAAAGTTAAATGCAGCCGTTAACATATAAAATTAGCATAATGTTATGTAAATGGTAAATGATCACATTTTTATACAGTGATTTTCCACCTTCAAGGCACTCAAAGTGCTACACACACATACATTCATCTGTGGGAGCTGCAATCACACCGCCAACCTGTGGGTCAGTGGATTTGCTCGTTCAACCAATCGGTTTTATGTTTTATGTCAAGAGTGGGAATCGAACCGCCAACCTTCCGATCAGTGGACTTTACCAACTATTTAAACATCATGCTGTGTAACAAATGGAGTAAATGGTAACAAATGGGATGAATGGATGTGGTTTTTTCAGTATTCAGGGTCATTGTTTTTTTTGTTTTTTTTTTCTTTAAACAAATTAAAATACAGTTATGCAACCAAAATGTCATTATCTAAAACAATACGACAAGATTAGATGAATCAAACTAATAATCGCTAATGAATTATAATGAATAGCATCACTCTTACTAATTTGCACCTTATTTGATAATATCAATTGTGGAAAGTTAAATTTTTAAAGACACATTTTCAACTAAGCAATTACTTCTACCTCTTGTTTTTAATCAGTCATTTATCATGGTTGCAGCGCTGTCTGCAATAATTTTATTCCAATACAACTATATTTGCTCAAAAAGACAAAACAACACATTAAGGCTTTAATTGGGAGCATTAATTACAATTTAGAAGCTTCTGAAGTGTGTATTCCCTTCGAGATAGTACCATCTGTGTGATAGGTGAGACTGCCATTGAAGAAACCAGGCTGATGAATGTATTAGGTAAACATTTGACTGTTCTTCTGTGGCATTGTGGAGCTCATGATGAATCACCACTCGGCTAAGTGCTGACTCATGCTCTACCACTACAAATCATTTATAATGCATAGAAAGAGGGACACACGCATCATTGAATATGCATAGACCTACGAGGGCTGTTTGAATGAGCTCTGCAGATGGTGAGGTTTCTGACCAAATGTCTGGACTGGCGCTGAGAGACAGGCCGAGGTTTTGCTTAAATTACCAGGGTCAATTTGTGAATATTTCCAACAAGGGGCTTCATAAAGTGCACATTGTGAGTGTAGTAGTCAGAGTCATATTAATCAGGACCCCTGTAAGACCACAGTGAGACCAAGAGACTGGATTTGATTATTTATAGTTCCCAAAAGATAGGTCATGTCAGTTGAGTGTGGAAATATTACACAAATATGGGGAATCTCACACTGAGAGATTATTTAAAGTGGGCATATAGATGTATTTAGGCAACAAATGCACCAGAGATTAGGTTGTTTGTCGACTAATTGGAGAGTTCACTTCCTCCTCTGACATAATGTATACAACCATTATACTCTACTGAAATATTGCACCTCAGTGTTTGGTTGTAGTGGGAAGGGCATCTGGCATACAAAACAAATGCATTACAAATCACTGTGGCAAAGTTCTGGAAAAGCAAAAACAAATAAATATACATATATTAATGTTGGGGAACCCACCAGGGCTACATATAACTTTTTTTTTACTAGCCAACTAGTCAAATTAGAGATTAAATAGATTTTTTACAAAACAAACGTTGAAATATGGTGAGTGAAGGCTTCTAGATACAGAGAATACAAACAGGACTAAAGTGTATTATTTATGAAAATCATAAATTATTTAATCTATTTTGCCATTTTGATTTAATAATGCCATGGTGTCAGTGATAAATGTCTGTATAGCAGAGAAAATGAACTACCAGTAGTCACAATTTATCTGGAGCCCTAATACTAACAATAATTTGTTTCAGTCAGTCGTAGCAACAAGTCAAACCTTTACAGTCAGGGTAGCACTGGATAAAACTCAAGACCAAGACTAAGCCATTAAAACCTGATCTTAAAAATGAATATTGAATGATTTATTGTATAAGTATATTGAAACAGCCGTATCTTTAGTGTTGTGGTATTTGATAAGACTTACTGTGACAGGTAGCTCGCTCTCACTGGTGCTGAGCAGTTCATTGATGGTGCAGTGGAACAGCTGGTCATTATGAAAGCTGATGTTACAGGGATATGAGCCAATCATCACCGAGTACTCCTCCGGTACCAGTTCCAGATCGTTGGGCCCTTTCTGTGCCAAAAAGAAGGACAGCAAAACAAAAAGCGTCAGGCGGTCAGGGGCAGGTCAGTGGACAAATACACACAGACAGAGGGGGTAGAAGAACTGAAAAACTCAAGTAGAAGTACTGTGTAACCTCCAAGTGATGTTATAACTCCAAAAACAGCCTGTGCCGTAAGATGCTGTTGGAGGAAATATATTACATGGAAATAAATACTAAAGTTGGTGCAAAAAATGAGATCATAAAAACCCTTTATGATTTCATTTCACTTCTGTTGGAACTTTATATCACACCCATTACTCATTTTGTTTTTTAGTGTAGTCTTTTAAAATATACTCGAAAAACAAAACAAAAAATTGAAACATGTACCAAAATAAATAATGACTAAATTAGAGTTATTGTAGATTAGCTTGACAGAGACAACATTACATACTAATACTGAAATATGCCAGTCATAACATCAGAAACATTAAGAATTCATCATTAAGTTAGCAATATAATACAAAAACTAATAATAATTTACATTGAATGAATATAAGAATAAAACTTAAAGATCTTGAGGTATAAAAGACAATCCATGTTTTCTGGTCTCCCTCTTGTTTGTTCTGTATATATTTCTATATTTTATTTATATTTATATTTGTACACATATCCATTTGTATAATTACGCCATATTTGACACCAGTCTCTTGCTATTTTTGTTACTTATTTTGAATTAAATATTACCATTTATATTTTTGCGCTTTATTATTATATTTATTGTGATGTGTGAGCTAATGTGTCTAAATAATTTCCCTTGTGGATCAATAGTTTGTCTAAGTCTAAGTCTAACATTGACCACCTGTTTGCACGGCGAGCAGAAACACATAAGCATTCACTGTCATATTTATTCACTGGAAGCCATTTAGATTCACTACTCACCTCTGTCTCAATACTGTGTCTAAATAATTTCCCTTTTGGATCAATAAAGTTTGTCTAAGTATAATAGTAAATGTTATCAAATAAAGAGCCCTTGCGTTTTATTCACACATGTCCATATTCACAGCCTGGCTAATGTGTGCCTGAACAAACCTGCTGTAACTGCGCTGGTTTGGGCTCGAGTTCAGCTTAAAGCAGCAAACATTCCCTCTGAGTCGCTCTCACATGACCGGGGAAATTTCTCCAAACAAACCCACTGACAGTCATCGCTGCTGCTGCCCAAAATAACATTCTCAGGGCCTTTTCACAAGATATGACTCCAACTCTGTCTCATATCCAAACCACACAA
Organism: Taenioides sp. WSHXM2023; assembly: GCA_029959045.1. Classification (NCBI taxonomy): domain Eukaryota; kingdom Metazoa; phylum Chordata; class Actinopteri; order Gobiiformes; family Gobiidae; genus Taenioides; species Taenioides sp. WSHXM2023. Next base: position 22,125,540 of record CM057086.1, on the reverse strand, counting down.
CACTGCTAAAGTCCTTAATATCTATAGGAAACACGATGACCATATTTGGAGTGAATGCTTGGCTAACACTGTGTAAATCTGTCTTGGACTAAATACATTGTTGTGTACACTGCCTACGGCCCATAGTACTGGCTCCAAAACATGATTCCCTTGTCCGAACCTATTCATCTCACTATAATGGAAACAAATTGACCATGTTTGTGTAATTTTAAAGGATTTTGCCTCTATACAATAAGGTTATAGGTTTTGGTTGTCTGACATAAAGCATGTGGATCATATTTTCCCACAATACACCAGTTCAAGGAATAAATACACTCTTCAAAGCTAGCCATTTACTACAATTCTTTGAAAAATACTATTCTCTCAGCTGATTACAATTCTAGTTTACTCTAACTATTTGTAAACCAGAAACACTGCTGCAATCACCAAAAGTTGACTATATTTATTTACATAGTTATTTACTTCATAATAGTTCTGCTATCCAAATGTGATAACCTAAACATGGAAACTCATGAAAGATGTAAATACAAACACTAGAACACAAACCCAACTAAGGAAGTGTGCCTATAAACAGTTTAACAAGTTTATATTAGAAATGTCTCTCATCACTGGACTGTTTTTCTTGCCTAATAAGATTGACTGACCCGGGGTGTTGTTCGTTACTTGAATGATTATGTTTGTGAAGCCATTTGGACTCCGCAGCGTGTCCAGATTTATCCCATTAAAACTTTGTGCCGACTTTGTTTCAGTTGCCAGCTAAAGAGGGGAAATGAATTGCAATAGTATGAGGTAAGCTGTATGTAATTCTAATTTCCTTTCAACATAACAAATGCGAGGCGTTGAATGTGTGTGTGTGTGTGTGTGTGTTTAGGTCTGTTTATTCCCACTGTGCTTCCGTGCTTTGATTGCACCCTCAGGGCCGTGTCCTGTCCCTACTGCAGGAGTCCACCCCCCGGGTCTCTGTCAACAGCTCCACAACTCAAACACTACACTGACATATGCAAAAATAAAAAAGAAGAGACACATTATTTGGTGTTGAATATTTTTTAAGGGAGCTAGCAAAAGACAACACAGTGGCTACTGTTTAGTGATTGTGGGTCTGAGCTGAATTTTAGGACAACAGATGAAATTTAAAGGCGCACTATGTCACTTTTTGGTTGGGGTCAACCACCTGCTTGTTTCTATGTCATTGCTTTGCCTGGAATGTTTCGCTGTATGACTTTAAACAGCTCTGTCTTACATTTATTAAATTACAGGTGCTTTTATAGTTCAAAAATATCTAGAGGCATTCTGACTGTGAGCAGGGTTGCCTCTCCACAGATCTGACCTGTAACTTGGGCTGGTTTGGTTTCGATGAAGATAGAAAGGTTTAATACCATGCTTTCAACATTCCAGACAAAGCAATAACATAGCCATGGAGAAAAGCATTTGAAAAGTTACAATGCACCTTTAACTATTGTGTTAACTAGGGTATATAAATGAGGAATCTGCTTGCTAACGCGTAAAGGGTCCAGAGTAGAGCTGTGTTGTGTTTCAGTGACTCATGTTTAATACACAAATCTTGTATACGTAGGCTGTGTTCTTCTCTAAAACAGAAAACACTCTTTTCCACCTTGTGATGTCATGTAATACAAGAAGTGCACCACTGTGTATTTAAACTCCACACATATTCACTAGAATCATTTTGATAATTTCAGCCCTGGAATTGCCGATCTCTACTAAACAAAAGCTAAACAAAAGGTAAAAGGTAGCTGTTTACTTGAAAACTACCACTACGTGACATCACAAGGTGGAACAGAGCATTTTGAGCACTAGAGATGTAGAGAGACTAATGATAAAGAATTACTCAAACATATGTGAATGAAACAAAACACAACTTCAGGTATGTTTTTGATGAGGTAATAACATTCTAGCATGGCTTAAAGCTCACAAGAGTCAGTTTATATTGGACCTTTAATATGCAATGTCCTTCCAGTGTCTCAAATGTATTAAGTAAATGGGTGAACGGATTATGTAAAGGTTTTACAGTTATTCGGTCAAAACAAAGTTCTGGATTAATGGCAATTGTCTGTATCTGACTGGCATCTGGCATCTGACTCACTACCAAGAAAATTAAAATCCCTTGCAACCACAGAAAAGGAAAGGTCAAAAAGACAAAAATGATTTGGGCAAATAACAGTCATGAGTTTCATTCTAAAACTTCAAATACTTTCCCAATCATGAATCACACAACACCTCCTCCAGGTCTGGAAAAAGTAAAAACCACCATCACGAAAGAAAAACAGGAAATAGCAGAATAGTTTTTGTTTTTTTCGTAGTCTAACTGAATACATCAGACATGTTATAGTAAGTTATGTTTACCATATAGTGTATATATACAAATAGCTGTTTGGATGTCAAAATTGTTCTATTTTACTAAGCAAGAACAGAATTAGAAAATGTCCTGTACCCTGCCTATAGCCCTTAGTTGCTTTATTAGACCTGAACGATTCTACCACCCACAAACCCTTAAAAAGTTCAAATCTGAATCTGTAAAAACACTGGTGTAGCGGCCTTGCAGTGGGTCTGAGTAAACCGCATCTTGTTTGCACTTCCCTGTCTGCATGTCCTACACAGTTTCACAGCCAGCAGCTCCTAAAGGGTGACGAATGCGCGCAGACAGGTGCTTAGATCAGCCAAAACGCATGAACACAGACCACCCTTTGAGCTGTCGTCCCCCCTGAGCCCCCCTCGTGGACCCCCAACCGAAAACAACACATTTTGAGACGCCGCAGCCTTTGATGTGGTGTATGTGCCTCTGGTTTATGTGAATATGAATAAAGAAACGCAGAGAGCCTCGTCTGGCTGCTCACAGTGGGGGCTATTGGCTTTGTGACAGAGCGGCCCGTGAACATGGAAACACAATGGATTTAAAGGAGAAGTAGGTGCGAACCGCAAATGGTTGAAACAAATGTGTAAAACTGCCTATGTGTACCTTGTAAACAGGAAAGGATTTACATACAAGATATAATATTCACAGTAGAAAATAAAAAATAGGTGTTAAACTGTGATAGATATATTGTTTAGTCTAGTAGTTATTCAAATGTGGTGAGAGCTTTACACTCATTGAATTTGGCTTGTAATATTTATCATATTGATTATTCACACATTTTTAGTTAATGCAGGTTTTCCTCGCTCTTCCACTTAATCAGGAATTACTGAAAAAAATGTTAGAGCAAGGTGCTGTGTTTAAAGAAATCCAAAACCTTTTTCCTTATATAGATTACAATTTTCACTATTCACAGTAAAATTTCTTCCTCCAAAGTCTGCTCTAAACTGGAGCTGCACTGATCCTGCATTTTCAGTTCTGATACCTATATTGATGCTTTTATTTTCATTTTATATTTCCTATACCTGATATTAACAAATACCAGTGTAGAGATGAAAAATCTCATTATTTCCTTAAAACACAGTTAACTTGTTACACAAGTGATCCAATTATGTTATGCACTTGTTATTTATCCTTCAAATAACTTCTGAAGATCTGAATATGAATAAAAGTTCAAACACTAGGAGGAGTTTCTAGGCTAAAACCGATACCTGATTCAGCTAAATTTTCATATTGGTGCCGATATTCGATACCAGCATTGGCATCGGTGCATATCAAGTCCAAGCCACATAGTTTTAGTGAAAGAGGACTGGCTGTGGACCTCTCGATTATCCTCTATAGTGGTTCTAAAAAAAATTCAATGGCCAATTCCCAAATTCCCAAAAAACAGTTTTTATGAGACAAGCAGAATACAGCACCAGGCTACATTACAGTTCAGATCTGTGGAGAGTTGTTCCTATTCACAGAAAGAATTATTGTATTTTGGAGCATTAGAAACACACATAATGAATAAATGCTCAAGGGATATGTTTAAAGTCATACCATGGAACATTCCAAGCAAAGCCATAACATCTCCATGGAAAAAGTTGCACAGTTGAAGATTAACCCTAAACCACTACTCTGAATTTCCTGTGTAAGATTTAGGTCTATTCAAGAACAGAACTGTTAAACCAGGAATAAAGCAGGACTCAGATGCCAACTGAGAACATATCCTGAATTGGTTTAGCTTATTCCATACTCTAACTACATAGTACATAATGTTTGAATGTGTTTAACAACTACTACCCTGCGATAACTGTCTGTGCAAAGGCCTCAGCTCATTTATAACTTTGTGTTACATACAACACAGCTAATTAGGCGTCTCCTTCTGACATGGTCTGGAGGAAATGTCTTTGGAGGTCTAAAAATAGCCGTATGGATGTTTGTGGATTGGGTTCAGTAGATTAGAGTGATTACACAGGCGCACATCAATATCAACAACAATTAATCTGCTGCTCAGATTAAAATATTGATGATTATGAACACAGTGCAAGAATTACAGGAGTTTGATTTAAACACGTTAAACAAGTTAAGTAAGTTAAAAGTGCACTGCGCAAGTTTTCTGGTAGAGAATCCGCTACCTGCTTATCTCTGTGGAGATGTTACTGCTGGAATGTTCCATGGTATGACATTAAACATATACATCTAGGATTTATTCATCACAGGTGCTTCTGTTGCTCAGAAATACAGTAATAGATAGATCTGAACTGTAATGTAGTGTAGTTCTGTAACCTGCTTGTCTCCCTCATGGGAGATATATTTAATCTATACTATGGAACATTCTAGACAAAGCAATAACACTTCCACGGAAACAAGCAGGTGGCAGACCCTCTACTAGAAATGTTACGTGGTGCACCTTCAAATATTTTAAATGTGAGATATGTAAGTATTCTGGTGGAGGGTCCATCACTTGCTTGTCTGTTATTGCTGTACCTGGAATGTTTCAAAGTGTGGCATTAACTCATCTCTTGTTCTCTCCATGACTGCAGATGATGTTTTGTGCAGTCTTTATGGAACAATCCAGGCACAGCAACATGTCCATGCAGATTAGAAGGTTTTGGCCCCTCCACCTAAATGTTTACATAGTGCACTTGAAATATTGTAATGATCACATATTATGTGCAGTTCTGAATTATCCAAGTTTAGTCTTAGTTTACTCTTGGTTAGACCTATGTTTTAGATATGGAACTTTAGTGATTATTTGTTCCTATATTTTCTAATTGCATTAAGTAATTTTTCTAGGACAACATAATTTAATAATCTATTTCTATGATATCTACAAAAGATGTTAGCATAATAGCTTAACTTGAGCTCTAGCATTCTGAATACCAATTCTATGTTCTGTTAATAAAGATGAGCCAGCAGACTATTTCCTAAGGTGAATCTGTGCAGGAGTTCTCATCTCAGTGAGTGGCCTGGCGTTCATATGAACTGTGTGTCCCTGGTCCCACTCACATTAATGATGAGTGTCAGCGGCTCGCCGGGGTGGTGTTTAATCAGCTTCTCCTTGTTGGCTGTGAAGAACTGCGGGTCCTCCACGTACTCCAACAGGAAGTGACCTTTAAGAACATCACCCTCCTCTTCCTCCTCTCCCTCCTCCTCTTCGTCCACCCTCTCACCGCTGTCAGATGGAGCAGGACTGTCCCCTGTGTAGAGCACTCCGTTCAGGTAGAACTGCACAGAGGTCTGCTGGGACTGGAGTGCGGCTGGTGAAGGGCAGGTGATCAGGGAAGCAGAGAGCACTGCGCATAACTGAAAGATCAGTTCGGTCATATTAGATGAGAATGGCCCAAATTGGATGACTCACATAAACAAAATACTTTTCCATGTATGTTGAGGTGAAACTACTTCTTTAAACACAAAAGTCTATTTAGCATAATATGGGAAATTTAAAGGTGGAATATGTGACTTTTCTGGTGAAGAGTTCTCCACATGCTCGTCTCCATGGAGATGCTTTTACACTTTACCCGTAATGAAATAAATGCAATGTAGATGTTTAATGCCATGCTGCAGAATAGGCCAAGCATAGCAATAACATTTTCATGGAAACAAGCACACGACAAATAATCCCCCAGAAAAGCTACATAGTACACCTTTAAACATATTTAGCATTTACAGTCAGAACTATAAATCTGGGCTACACATTTTATACTTTTACTTTGGCTGTATTGTTCCATCTTAACTCAAACATAGCCTGCATCATATTCAACGCTATTTTGTCATTTTGGATTAGATGACAAAATATTTACTGTAGAAGTGAATCTAATATTAAGTCTAAAAAAAGGTGTGAAAAGATCAGGACTTTAAATCCTGTCTTGCTCAGATGTTTAATGTTGTCAAGGCATTTTCCCCACTGAATTGGTGTAATAATCCACTATAAAGGAAAAAATGTATTATGTGAAAATGGTCTGTTCTTTCATATAGTGTGTGAAATCCGACAGTTCCCTTTTACCATTGAAATAATTACTCACTGATGGTCCAATGCCCAGCACCTGCATGGAGACACTCTGCACCAGATCAAACCCCTGGCCTGTGACGGTGATGGTCCTGCCACCACTGGGACACATCAGAGAGACAGAGACAGTCAAATCTGCTCCAGGACTAAAATGTGACAATTGCACACACAGATATGCAAATGCTTTGGAGCACGGTGAAAGAAAGAGGAGCTGATAATAATGCAAAACAGCCTGTGCATTGAGAAAACCCCAACACATGTCATCACAAGGACTCACATACAATAGACATGCCATAAAAAGACTGATATACTGCAGTAACAAACTACAATGGTGACCAAAAGTACTAGAACACCGCACTGGCCTGTCTGTATCCAATTACAGATTTTATATAGTGGGCCCTTCTGCTTTCTTCAGCGCCCATTTTAGCTGTGCATTTCAATGGCAATATAATAAATTACATTTCCAACAACATACTGTACTATTTAGGCAAGTTAATAGCAAAGAAGGATTACAACCTTTAGAGGGGTCATATTACTCTATTGTCTGATCTATGTTATAATGTTGTTACCTGATCAAAAACATACCTGTAGTTGTGTTTTGTTTCATTCACACATGTTTAACACACAAATCCTGCATAATTAGACTGAGCTCTTCTCTCAAACTGAAAACACTCTGTTCCACTCTATGATATCATGCGCTCCACTGTGTTTTTAAACTCCATTCACCTTCACTAGAATCATTTGGCTAATTTTGGTCCTGGAATTGCCAATCTCTGAACTAAAGTTAAAGGTAGCTGTTAACCTTAAATCTACCACGTCATGACATCACAAGGTGGAACAGAGCATTTTGAGCTTTGGCGATGTAGACTAATAATGCAGGATTATTCAAACGTGTGAATGAAACAAAACACAACTCCAGGTTTTTGATGAGGTAACAATTTTATAACATGACTTGAAGCTCACAAGAGTAACTTTTACATAATATAGGACTTAAATGTTCTCACCAGTGCAGTTATTTGTGAGAGGGCATTAAGCATAAAATGGGTACCTGAGGTAGCTCTTGGTGGGGTGGATGGCACTGATGGTGGGGTTCTTCTCATAGGTGTACATGGTGCTGACCCTCTCCAACTGACACGGGACATTCTCAAACTCCACACACACCAGAGCTGAGTCTGTGTGCGGCTGCAGGGCTGGAGGCATGGTGCATTCAATGGTATCATCTGTTTTCCTGCAAAAAGGAATAAACATCTCAGCCACAAATCTTGTGATGTCTGAAGTGCTAAACGCTAGTCTGCCAACAGACTTTGAACAGTCTGCCAGTTTTATGTTTCAACAGGTCCAGTAATCACAGACATATTACACATGAACCAAGTCATAATGGCATTGCATTTGACATCCTATCTGCTGTTTGTATTAAATCTTTAGCTTGATGGGCCACTTACACACTACAAGCTGTTACAATCAAATAAAAATAGCTGAACTTCAAATAAAGATTATTTATTATCAGACAGTTTATAATGGGCTCACTGTGTGATGATGCACTCCTCTGTGTTGTTGACTGTGACTCGAATGTCAGAACCAATGTCCAGATGTTCTCCTCTGATGGTCACTCTGGTACCCCCAGCTCGAGAGCCCTTCACTGGGTACATGGACAGCAGCTTTGGGGCCTGGAAGCACACAAAACACATTATACTAAAATCATACCTGATCGAACTTAAGTTATTCTATGTTTTTTCTTGGCACAAAATGAAATTGTTTGAGGTTTTTCCTAACTTAGATTGGTTCCGACAGTTGCTGATTGCAACAGTAAATTAGTGAAGAAAACTGTGAAGACGGCCCACGCTGCAGTATGGTGAAGAGTTTCTGAAGCCAACTGGTGTATGGGCCAGAGTGAGGAGGACAGCTGAGTTACATTACATACATGCTACAGGGTCATAGAATATTGTCTGTACTGTGATATAGTGCTTCTCAGTATGTGGTACGAGTTCTGGTAATACGCAGGCTTCAAGGAATCTTTTGTAGTTAAATGAACTGCGTAGTCCTCTGCTTAATCCTGGTAATCCATAGAGTACTCATGTATGTTTGTGGAGGGCCCTATGGCCCCGTGTCCCGATTATGTCATGAGCTCTGAGGACCAAAGGCTGCATCATCATCATTTTTCAACACTAAAACAACAATGAAGAATGAGACCTATTTTGGGTTTGCTTTGAGTCCTTCCTATTTGTGAAATGTGGCACTGAATTAAGATTTAAAATAAGCACATGGTAAAAATGAAAAGCGAGCAGAGGAATGAGGTATATATGTTGAATATGTATTAAGAGACCAATAATTGTCTCCACAGTATAAGACAGAGTTCAGTATCGTGGGTTTGCACTCATGCCATACTTTATATCAGCCAACCTCACCATCAGAACTCACATCAGCAAGTTCACTGACCTGGTCTGAGTACTCGTGGATAGAAAAGTAGTAATGTATAGCCTAATTCAGAAATATGTTCTTGCTGTATTAAAGGGCCTATATTACGCTATGTTCTGATCTGTTATAATGTTGTATCCTCATCACAAACATACCTGGAGTTGTGTTTTGTTTCATTAACATGTTTAACACATAACCCTGCATATTCAGAGTTCGTCTTTCAAACAGAAAACACTCTGTTCTATTATGATGATGATGATAGTCGAAGAGCCAAATATTTTCATTGGGGGTGCTTTGAGAACAACTGCACAAATACACCCTAACACTGCCCCTTAAAGTGCCGATGAAGATCACTATTTGTCTTGGTAGCTCTTGGCATCAGCATTCTCGGCCCTGCCCTGATTCTCTACCTCAGCCTCCTCCAGGAAAAGCCCTTATCCGTACTGACAGGATCCACTTCCTCCGAGGAGACGAGCCATTGTGTGTGGCTGTGAGGAGGCAGATGTTTCCGGACCATGGCTCAAGGAAGGAGGTGCAATAAAGAGAGCACATATCCTGTCTACAAATCTATTTTCTACAAGTATTTCCCCATTCATGAGAACAACACACTTACTATGGCTCTTATAGTGCACATATGTTCAGTGTTGGGAAGTAACTGAATACATATACCAAAAATACATATTCTGAATACTGATTTTGAGTAGCTGTGTTCTAGTACAAGTACTTTTTCATTTAGTGGTTTTCAGAATACAGTTACTTTTCTAAATTAAAAGGAATACATGGCAGTATTTAATCATGCAATTTTGGTTTTGAACTGCACAATATTAGTGAGAAAAAAAGAAAACACAGATCTTGCAGTGTGTGCATGTGTGAGTTTTCATCTCTAATTGGACATAAATTAATGCAAAAATAAAGCTATTTGTAATTATATGTCATATTTCTTACACTATGATATAACGCAACTGGGTGTAAAAGTATTCCAAGTATTCAGAATGCAGTACTTTCACTGGACCATGTATCAGAATAAAGAACAAAGTACATTTTAATCTGGGTATTCAGTATTCTGTAACTAAATTGTCAAAGTATTCTTCCCATGCAAGCTTCTAAATAGAATTCTAGATGGTTTCCTCTAATCCATGTCAAAAAGCTGCTCAAAGATCACTTTTAACAGGCTCTTTCATTATACAGGTCTCAAAGGTGAATATGTATCTATCCATGTGAGGGGTTCCCACACCAGCACAGCACTGTTTGTGTTGCTCTTGATTCACTTTTATCCTTCACTATCAATGCTGGTTTAGAGATTGGGGTGATTTCTCAGAGGAATGACTCAGAACGTCTGCAGATGCTCTCTCTTTCAGAAGCAGCTGACATGATAGTCCTCTCCAGTATTGCGTTATGAACAACCTATTGTCAACAAAGCCACTGTATCAAAGCACTTTTTATGTGGGTATTTCCAACGCTGCATTCTCTTAATCCAGTGGGAGACTGTCTGGGTCAGGGTCAATTAGCACACAAGTGGCCAGCCGAGCTAGCCAAGACAACAGAAGAATTCACAGTAGTCTTATTGTCTTCTATCAGACACAGATTCTGGACTGCTCTAAAACTGGCCTGAATCCTGGTACTGGTTTAGTATTTATTTTGTCTCAGTTAAAGGTGCACTGTGTAACTTTTCTGGTGGAGGGTTCGCCATCTGCTTGTCTCATGGGGATGTTCCACAGTATGGCATTATAGCAACATATCTTGTATTTATTCATTTACAAGTGTTTTTATTTTCTCAAAACTGAGCTGTGGGCTTGTCTCCATGAGATAGTTAAATTAAATGTCATACTGTAGAACATGTCAAGCAGGTGGTGGACCCATACCAGAAAAGTTGCATAGTGCACCTTTAAGGCCCTGCTTCAGACAAGGAGGATTAATTTATCCATTACTTAGTCCTTGATTAATTAAACCTTGCTTAGTTAAGTCTGTTCTGCTTTTGGGTTAAGATCTATTAAATTATTCCTGGTTTATTGGTTTACTCATGTATAGCTGAGTCGTCATTGTCCTTCTGTGGTTATGTTTTGGTCTAGTTCTGGTATTATATTGGGTTTAATGGGACCTAGTACAATAGTCTGACATATTTGTGGTTTTGAGTTTATTTTATTCACCCCTTTTACTTAAATATGAACGTTCCAGTTCAGAAAACCAAAATACCACAGATTATTATTGTTATCTTAGTATTAAACCCACCATTCACACACTACCTTTTTTTCTAATACTGTGCAGCCCCAGCACCAAACCCCTTTTCTTTACCAATGAGCGCCGAACACTCAAACACAGGCCATATTTGTTTTTGCTGGCAGTGGAATGACATCAGTGCTGAGTTTCATTGCACATGTCTGTTTGAAGATTCCCACACACTTTGCATACCCCAGAATCATAAAATGCATCTGTTAGCACTCAAGCCACACCACCGGGGAAGGAGGTCCCAGTGGGGAACAGGAACAAGAGAGAAAAGGAGGAATGTAGAGGAGAGACAACGGGGGGGACAAAAGACAGAGAGATAAATGTCTTCAGGATACTTACTAGATATGAGAAGGTCTCCCTGGAGGTCCCCACCTTGCTCTGGTTCACCTCGACTTGGACAAAATCTGTCATCTCACCAGGGGATGAGTTAGTGACACACACCAGTCTGAGGAAAGAAAAGAGGAACATGAGAACTGTCATTAGTAACACAATATCTGAGGAGTATATAACAATTAATCGATCAATGACAGTAAACTCATAAAGAATATCAAACTCTGAAACATGAAGATGGAGCTGTTTATGCTATAATGTGGAATATGATAGTCAAAAGAACAACATTTCCTTGGAGACAAGCGGGCAGTCATTTTTGTACAGATGCAAGCGCTCAGATTGTTATTTTTTTTTCAAGACAATTAAAGATGCACTAATAACAATATTGGTATTGAATATTGGCAAGGATACTTAAAAATTGCTGAATCAGTGACTTTAATAACAGGTACATCATGGATCATTTTGTCTTATTTTATTTTCGTTTTACGGATATAAATGCTGTTTTCAGTCTCTGCACTGGTATCGACTGAAGCCTAACTTAAAGATATAGCATCAAAATCAGTATCAGAATAAAAAAAGATGGATCGGTCATCCCTAAAAACAACATGCTTTTATTTTAGTCTATTTATTGGCTATAATGACATGTTATAGGGATTTAATTAAAATGGTACTGCAGGTTAAAAACAATGTCAAATGTATACCTTTATCACTACACCACAGATGGAAATGATTACAAGCAATAATGAAAAGCAAAATTCTAGATTCTGTGTCATGGAGAGATTCCCCAGCTCGTTCAAGAGTCAAGTTCACATCTGTAACCATCTCACAGATAACACAGTTTTAAGGGATAACACGCATTTCCAAGTCAACTTTTGTATTGCCTCATTACTGTCACCAGTGAATAAATCCAGACTTGCACCTGTTCTAAATATATTTGCCAATCTTCTCTGGACCCATATTGGTCGAGGCTCCCCAGTTGAACAAAGAAGAAAAATGATGAAACAGTATGTAAAGACATTCTCCACTACAGTGGTCCCTTTGATTATACGTGTGAAGTGTAATATATTTGGAGTGCGTGAGGAATAATTTCAATTTTCATATACTTTTACACATACCTTTAAGTTGCATTGTTTTCACCAAAGAAAAATATTTGTGCTTTATGTTCTTGGACATTTTGAAGGTTGAACGAAAGAATGAGTGTACATTCTACAGCATTCTATAGTCTTATTATGAAACCTGAGCGAGCTACAAGCCACACTTTGAGCTAACCACATGCTTGGATAAATGAAATGGACATTAGGAAGGGCATCTGACATAAAGCACATTAATAAGTGGAGATTCCAGAAGGGAGCTTTTTGGTCAGAAAAAAATATTGACAATAAACACTATTAAAACTATCAGTGAGTTTCAGAATGGTGAAAAATTAGGGCCATTGCTACTGCAATTAACAATTAAAAACATATATTGTATATTTTCAACTGTACAACAACTCAAGCTTTATGTAACAGATGTCCTTGTGTCATGTCACTTACTACTTAATCTTTGCATTGTTTCTACACACGACTTCTTGTATAGAGCTGAGATATTTATGTAGTACTATATTGCTATATTTTATTTTAACTTGTACATATACAATTGTATAATTATACCTTATTGGACAATTGTCTCTTGCTATTTTTGCTACTTATACTTTTGCCATTTGTATTGTTGCTCTTTGTTATTATAATATATTGTGATATGTGAGCTACTGTGTCCAAATAATTTCCCTTGTTGATCAATAAAGTTTGTCTAAGTTTTGAATAGAGAAAAAAACTCATGAATAATTCTTCATCTGAAATTTTCATCTATATAATGCTGGCCCTCCCTGCATGGTGGGCGGAGCAAACCCATCCTCTTCCAGACTGCTAAACAAAGACTCCTAATTAATCATGGGGAATTCTTCTTATAAGCTAATTCATCACAGCGTATTACATTTACATCTTGGATCCAATAAAGGACGACACCAGATATTAGGAGATGTAAAGTTCAAAGGGCCTCACACCAGCTGCGATTGGGCACAGAGGAGATTAGGCTGTGCTCTCACCTCAGGCTCTTATTAAGACTCCTGTCATTGGTGCACAGCGCGGTGGTCTATGGGGAATGTCCCACTATAATGACACAGGGCTGAGACAAAGGAGGAGAGAGAGATCTACTGTTCGAGGATACCAGAGGGGCTGAACAACCTTTATCACATGATCCACGTGCAGCTCCACACCTCAGCTTTATTTAGTCAGGTGTTGGGTGCTACTTTCTCTGCCGGCGATACTGTGATTGACAGAGGGGATTGTGGGAGAATTTACATAAGCATAGGAGCCCAGTTTTAAAGTGGGAGGAGGCTGTGATAAGGAGAGCTGGAGGGAGATACTGTGTTTGACTGCAGGTCAGAGAGAGACCACCTATCTAACTGTGGTGTGTATTTTAATTATATGCTTAGACTGAAATTAGCTTTGCAGGGAGGGAGATGGGAGAAGTATTGTTACCATAGAATAATAACACTTGAGTAGACTCTGTTACAGCCACATCTGATCAGCTTCCAAGCATGCAGTTATCGTAATATTATTAGAACTGGGCAATTACTTGAATTTTGAGATTCAGTCATTTCTAATTCTTAATGATACTTATTTTGTGCTAAATGACAATAATAAATAAAAGTCTGTATTGTTTATTTCAGGGGGTTTAAAACATGTTTAACATCATTATATTTAAGATTTTACTAAACATCTTACCTAGTCTTTTGTAGTTGTGTAATTCTGGTGAAAGTAATAATTTTACTTCCTGGCTGGACATGGGCAGCAGATGTGACATAGGGCAAACTCACACTAGGACTTTAGAAACGTGCCGTGCTATGGCCCACACTCAAATGGATCTATTACCTGCACAACCGAACCGGGCCACGGCCCGAGGACGTCATCGCACAGCGCTGTTTGTTTACATGTCGCACAGCAGAGCTATCGCTTTAGCGGAGAAAATTAGTCCAGCGACATGACATACAGTATCTATAGTGAGGCAATAGTGAGGCAGATATAAGTCCTGCTGCGATACGCGCTCCTTCGGGAGTTTATGGATATAAAAACAGCGTGGAGGAGTGAGGACAGCCAGAGGCTGCAAAACCTTTGTCACTGTCCACAGTCCTTACTGAAGGTCAGCGCAGATTCACTGTGTGTTTTAGAGTGGAGTTTATTCACTGTTTTCCTCGTATGAGTGACATTAGCGCACACACAGGGCTCGTATAGTAAAGCCGTGCGTGTGCGCGTCATGAGCACAGGCACCAAAGCACGTACTTTGGCCCACCTCCTCCAACCGGACCAAAGTCCCAACCGTGCCGTGCCTGGGCACGGTTCGATTGCGCTCACACTGGACAAACGTGCCGTGCTTGGGCATGGTTCCAAAGTCCTAATGTGAGTGGGCCCTAAGTTACACAATAGGTAGAGGTATTCTACTTTCTAATCTAGGTATTTTACTTTTACTACTACTACTTTACTTCTACTCATGGGTACTTCCTGTATTTTACAACTACTTTTTTTCACGGCCACTTAACTGTTGTAAAATGATTATACATATTTACCACAAGTGGTACCAAACCAGGTAATAATTAGAAAGCTATACTAATCTGTCAAATGCACTTTAATATTGAAAGCTGGTTTATTTGTTACTGCTAAGATAAAATAAAACTGATTTGAAAATTATCAATGCTCAAAGTGAGAATTATACACACGCACGCACGCGCGCGCGCGCGTGCTCGCGCGCACACACACACACACACACACACACACACACACACACACACACACACACACACACACACACACACACGCACACACACACACACACATATACATTGTGTAATACCCCAGTATTGCACAATGAATCCAACTGGAACACAACTTTAATTTAAAATAGAAACAACTGCTACAAAGCTGTGATTAAACCTGTCTGTGGATAGCAGTGGAGAATAGTCTGCATGGTAATTATAAAAACAGCAGGTAGAAGAATGTCACCCCTCAAATTACACTGCTGTCCAGTGCAGGGCATGAGGGCACAGTCACACCTGTTTGGAAAAATAGCCCTATTTCCAGCTCTGATTTAGCAATGAAAACAAAATGGAGGAATATGAGCCTGAGGGGAGAGAGAAATAAGAGCATGTATCATTACAATGGATTCAGCCTGTCATACCATTATATTATAAATTACACCCACCTCATATTTAGTCTGTGGGGCTAATCATTTATTTACAAGGCACATGTAGATTATATTATTAACCTTTTTTGATTACAAACATGGAATTTTTAATCTACTGTCCTTCTGGATTTTCTTTTCTGTCACTTCAACAAGCCAGCTGCCTCCAAACCTGCGGCAATTTGAATGGTGATTTTTACATCAGATGCCCTTTCAACATTCTTCAGCTTTCATTTATATCGCTATGGACAAGCATAAAGACCTGTTGGTATTTCACTTGTAGGATTGACTTTAAGTAATTGTTGATGAATCAAGCAAAGATTTTCTGTTAAAGGTCCTATATTACACAAAATGGACTCTTGTGAGGTTTAAGCCATATTATAATGTTCACATCACCAAAAACAAACCTGGAGTTATGCTTTGCTTCATTCACCACCACCTTGTGATGTCATAGCAGTACAGCTTTCAAGTTAACAGCTACATTTTATCTTAAATTCAGTAGAGACTGAGAATTCTAGGGCTGAAATTATCCATATCATTCTAGTGAAGGTGTATGGGATTTAAAAACACAGTGGAGCACTTCATGTACTGTATTACTACATGACATCAATGTGGAAGAGAGTGTTTTCTGTTTGAGAGAAGGATTTGTGTGTTAAATATGTGTGAATGAAACAAAACACAACTCCAGGTATGTTTTTGATGAGGAAACAACATTATAACATAGATCAGAAAATAGCGCAATATAGACCCTTTAACCTCAAGCTTAGTAGCCACAAGGGGTCACAACATTAATGTCATTGTGCCAATTCTGATTATGAGCACAGACAGCATGGATCACTGAGGTATCCAGTATAACAAACAATATGTACTGTAAATTTCTACATTTTACCAGTGATGAATATATGGAAATAGCAGTTGGTTTACCACATTGAGTTTTTTTTAGCATAATAATGTGCTAAAGTTAAATTTCAAGGAATAAGATTATGGATGGTCAATTAAATTAATGGAGATTGCTGATATGTGGAAATAATTGTTCTTTTTCATACTATAAACTAGAAGAGTAGAACAAAAGCCTATCTGTATTGCTATAACGAGCCCGGCCTGTAGCTCAGTTCACAGCGAGTGCATGTCTGTGATGTTAATGCGATATGATTCCAGTCAAAGGACATCCAGAGTCCCGGTAGGAGCAGCCTGGCCCTGACTGACCCCAAACCCACCCAGTCTCTCAGCACTGCTCTGTTGTGGTTTTCTCCATTAAAATGATATTTGGACTATAACCAAAGATGCCGACTTATTTCTCCAGAGATCATCGCCAATCAAAAATGGGACCACCTGTCTGCAGCCGCAACTGAATATAGAAGAAGAGTACTGAGACATAAACTATTCCAAAAAAGCATGGTGTGTGTAAATTGTATTTCTATTACCATAAAGTAGAGGCACTTTTCAAAATCTAGCCTACTTATGAAATTATCAACTACTACTACTACTACTACTACAACCATTACTACTACTATTACTACTCTTGTGAGTTTTAAGTTATGTTAAAATATTGTTACCTCCTCAAAAACATACCTAAAGATGTGTCTTGTTTCATTCACATGTGTTTGAGTAACCGTGGTTTATTAATCCGTCTCATCTACAAAGCTCAAAATGCTCTTTGTTCAATAGAGATTGGCTGAAATCATCCAAATTATTCTAGTGAAGGTGTATGAAGTTTAAAAACACAGTGGCGCACTTCCTGTATTACCACATGACATCACAAGGTGGAACAAAATGTTTTTTTTGTTTGAGAGAAGAACTCTAAATATGCAGGGTATGTGTAAAAATGAAACACAAAACACAACTCCAGGTATGTTTGTGATGAGGAAACAACATTATAACATAGATCAGAAAATAGTGCGATATGGGCCCTTTGAGTACAAAGTTTAAATAATAATATCAACAAGATTACAACACGCTTAGGTCTAAACCAGATCTAAAACAAGCAGAACTAAGCCATGTCTCTATAAGGACTAACTGCAAAAATCAACCAGCGCGAAACCACATCTTAACATGGACTCAAGTCAGTGACATGAGTAAAAGTAGTATCAAAGATCTCTCATTTCCCTGGAGTAGACTAGGATCATCACCAATCAAGTATGCGAGCACACTTGTCTGCAGCAGCTACGATAAATGAATAGGAAGAAAAAACGCGAGGACCTGAGCCAAATATCAAGTGAAGTACTTCGGTAAATGAGGTGTGCCTAGACTGAGTGAGCTATTAATTAAAATGTTGACATCGAGTGAAGTCGCTAGTGCTCTCCGCAGCGCTACACATTTTCCTTTTGGCATGCAGATGTGACCTTTGACCTCTCGGCACACCTGTCTCAACAGCCCTGATAAATGAGGTCGCGTTATGGGCAGGTGTGAGTGTGTCTTTGCCGCAGGAGCCATTTTCAGATGTGAGAACGTTTTTGTCAAGCACTGCTATTCTGTCCCGTAGCCACTTATCAGGACAAGGCATAATTGAGCATTAGATTTAAGGATAATTTATACTGCGGCGTAGATTAAACTGACGTCTAACTCCAGTCAAGGTGAGGAGATAGGATCAAATGTAATCAAGTCAATGGACAGGGGATAAATAATCAGACTACATTGTGTTTATGAGTAAGACATGCTGACAGAGTCTAATGGACAAATGAAAAATGAGCTGCAACTTCATTTGAAAGTACTGTCACTTTGAAACAAATATAATGAAGTAGAAGTCTAAAAAATCACACTAAAATACTATGAACCTGTGTAGGAGTATTGGTATGTAGATACTAAATGATAAGAAAACTAGTATTGAAAGCAGATACTTATTTGAAGTATCAGTGAAAAAACACACAAAAGACAAAATGTAACCATTTCTGAATAGTTTTAGTTAGGGGTGTGTATTGTCATGAGTCTGTATACGTATCATGATATACTAATACTAAAACAAAGGATGATGTATTGTGATTTATCATTTTTAATAATACAGTCAAGTACACCTTCATGAGAACAAGATTGTAAGAAATATAATTTATTACATTTTTAAAATCATAAGAACAGTGTAACTAAGTAAAAAAATATGATATATGAAAAAAAAGTTTTGATTTGAGAATTGAAATATCACAATATATCACTTTCTTACATTCCTAATTTTAGTATAGCACTGTTCTTTACCAGATGTAATATAAGACCACATGATAATATTTAATGCAAAAATACTATTATTTTATTTATTTTGTGTTAAAAATGCCATTCTATTATGTTATCAAAATCTGTATTGAGTATGAAGCCTTTCCTATCGTGACACACTACGTATCTTACGTCTTTGTTCATTCCTAAAAAGCACAAATGAATGACCCCAAATTTACTTGACTTTAAATTACAAGCTACTATAACAGATTGGTCAGATATATTGTTTAGAGTGAGTGAAACCTGCTGACAGTGTCTAATGCCCTGATATGTTATGATTTGTCAATGCCACTACAGCTGCAGAAAGGGTGTACTTAACTGTCAAAACAAGCAACCCACAAAGCCAAAGGAGTGACGACATGGGACGAGATCAGGCCTGGAGCCATGAGAGACTCTGGGCTGGGGGGCTGCAGGGGAAGCACTCACTTTGACAGGTATAGGACCCGGGTCAGTAACACAGACTACAGTCACAATGACAGGCTTCATTGGAGCAGGTCCAGATAAACAACACCATTTAGGTAATGCTATAGATACACAGCAGACAGGGAGAGGCAGGTGAAGTCAAACTTGAGCTTATGTTATGCGTTATTAGAGTAAATTAATACATGTAGCGAAAATATGTATTCATGTCAAAAAAATATATATATACATTTTAAGTTTTAAGGGTGTTGGAATGCCCATGGTAGGATCTATTCAATCTATTGTAGCTCTGAGACTTTGCTGAATGTCTCTCACCACTCTCTACTCCATTTCATGTTTCCTTACACTGTCTTTCAATATAAATAAATACGCCAAGTGCAAATCAAACCCTTGACCTTTCCGGATGAGACTGACACAAATCTCTTCAATGCTATAACTAACTGGCAAATACAAAATCTGCACCACTAGTCAGCTATGACCCACAGAAGATAAAAAAATGCATGAATAAGTGACACGAGTGAGTGAGCAAGATTTCAGGGGAACTAGACAAGATAAGCCGTGCACTGTACCCACTCCAGATGCAAAGAAGGGAAGAGCTTTGTTACGTCAAAATAATATTATGCAAGTAGAGGAAAAGTACAAAGCAAAATTGTGTTAAAGTACCCAGTCATTACCCACTAAAGTTGTATAATTGTTGAGTTTCAGACTTGCAGATCTGTGTTTTTAGTGTCACATCGGGGTCCTGCAGTCTCCATGGTGACAGTGTAATGGTCCTTTACTATGGAGTCATTTAAAACCAGAAGTGTGCTGCATAATAGTGTTTTGTGCAAAATTAGCCTCATGAATACATAAAATCCAAAGCCCACCGGAGAGGCTGACATTTCAGTGGGTGACATTCAGCTCGAGACAGATCCTATTGATAAACTGCAGCCATCTGATTAGACACTTTTTAAGGAGATTCATTAGAAAACTGTGTCAAAGAACTAGTCAAGACATTTGTATAAAATCTGTCCAAGACCAAAACTACTGGGAATAATCTATTAAATCAGTCCGTGTTTCAAATTATTCTTAAATGTGCACTGTGTAACTTCTAAGGTGGAGGGTTCACTACTTTCTTGTCTCCATGGAGATGTTATTTCTTTGCCTTGAATATTCCACAGTAGGGCATTAAACATATCTCTCTTGCGTTTGTTCAATTGCAGGGGTTTTATAGCTCAAAACTACCTTAAAAACATTCATTCTTACCGTGTGCAGGCTTGCTTCTCCATAGATCTGACCATTAATCTGTCTCCATCGTTATTACCAAGTTTATTTCGATACTGTGATATAATCAAGGCAAAGCAGTAATATCTCCATGGAGACAAGCAGGTGGTGCACCCTTCACCAGAAAAGTTGCACAATGTACCTTTAAATAACCCCACCAAAAGTGACGCGCTATTTGAAGATATATGATATTATGATTTATTTATGCAATTCTTTTAGTGGCAATGGCTGCTGGTGCTCAGTTCGGCAGTTTCCAATATTTGTCTTGCTGTTGTGGCTGATAATTTACTTATAATCCATAGTAAGGGCAAAATTTATGGTAAAGATGCAATATTTAACTTTTCCGGTGAAGGGTTGTTGCTTGACCTGGTAAGTACCACAATATGGCATTAAACTTGTCTATGCCAATTAATTAACAAATTATGCCACTAGCATAACAATGCTTGCATGCATGAGGCATTTTTGAAGAAATTAAAACACCCATAAAAAGATAAATGTAATGCCATACACTGAAACATTTTAGGCAAAGCAATAACATCTTCATGATGACAAACAGTTAGCAAACCCTTCACAATAAAAAGCTATACAGTGCATCTTTAAATTATAATGTAGTTTACAATTAACTTTTCACTTTTCTAAAAATAATAACAATTATTTATCTGGGATTTTTCTGTAGAAACCAATGCCTGATAAACCGTCCCTAGTTCCAGCACTTATATTTGGAGAAACAGACCACAGCCACTGACGATAACAAGGAGAGATCACACATCCAGTTGTTGGCCAGATGTTGAACAAGCTCTAAAATGGAAGTACTAAGTCTCAAAGACCAAAAATAAATAGCCTTAGACCTAGATCGAAAATATGTGATCCAAAATCAAGTCTTGAGTTCCCAGGTACAACAAAACTAATTGAAATGTTCATTGTGTTTATTGTGTATTAATATTCATAGACCAAATTCAATCAGTCCAAATAATCAGAAGTAATTAAATAACTTTGAGAGGCGGCGTTGAGCCTTTCACAGTGAATACCAATGACATATTTTCTTCCCTTTCTTAGTTGATAAGGTATTCCAACGTGGAACACTGGGTTATTCAGCCTATTAAATAAAATTGATTTAGTCTCGGATGTACCTATTCATTTGTTTAACTGTGACAAATTCTTCCATTACTATTTCTAAAAGTCTGTTCCCTCTGTCTGATTACTTACCTGACCAAACATGCCTAGTGTTACCATGGCAACCCCAAATTTTACCATTGCCAAACCCATCTTGGGCGAGGCATGACAAAGTTCTATTTCTAAAATCTAATTCTAAATTACACAGCAGCTAAATAATAATGACTAGGTTGCAAGAGAATATTTCCAATCTGTCAACATGCAAAAAAGCGTCATCTCTTATTATGAGATAAGCCTATGATGACCACCTCCCAAGCGTGCAGGCTTATACACAACTGACTGTAAAGCATCACAGCACATTTAACAACTGGCATTAACTTTGGAAAATTCTAACACAAGTACAAAATGTTCACTTGCTCTCCATTAAAGTATAGCCCACACAGTCGCAGGTGCTATGGTAAGGCCCAATCTGTGTAATTTGCTTTAGCTGTAGTTGGTCATAATGTTATATCTGACTGGTGTAGTGGACAGACTGTGCATAAATACTGATTGGCTTGTAATATTCAACCATGAAAAACTCAGTAGTAAATTCTAGGGCTGGGAATCACAGGGTGCCTCATGATTTGATACGATACACAATACATGGCTCACAATACAATGTACAATACAATACAGTAACATACATGTTATCTGCCCCCTCTTCCCTTTTCCAGACGATATATTTTATTTCTCAATATTTTTGCATACCCCCAGTAAATTAATCACACTACTAATTTGGAAATGTTTTAGTCATACTGAATAAAATGGCTGAACTTACTGCTCAGAGACGGTGTAGAGTGAAGTCTGGAGAAAGCAGGGCACGTCTCCAATAGTTACAGCGACCTCCTGTGCCCTCCGCCCCAGGTTCTTGCCCTGTACGGTCAGCAGTGTGCCCCCCTCCACGGGACCCTTCAGAGGAAAGATCTGACAAAATAGACCAAGAAAAATGAGGTGAGTTAGAGTCATTTCAAAACGCAATGTGAAAATTTGTAAAATATCAAGTATTAAATATATCTGACACAACAGAACATATGAAGACTATTTATTTATTTATTTATATATTTATTTATTTTTTAGGGACAGATACAACAAACATAGATTAACAATTCAGTAATCTGATGCAGGTATCACAGTGTTTATAGCCAAGTCTAAGTCGCAACACCAGTCTCCAGAAGGGTTTTAAAACGGTTCACTAAAAAGCAGATAATAGGTAGAAAAACCAATAAATACAGTGAATTTGTCAAGAGAATCAAATATCAAAATATCACACACATATAAACTCACACACTCACACACATTTCTCATTTTTTTGTACTAGTGGGGAACTTTTTGTTATTTTTCCTGCTCTACAATTAGATTTGAGTTTAAGGGTTTAATGAATAACTTCTCTGACTCATTATAAATACAAACTAACTACTAAAATGCTGCACTTTGTTATTTATTTATTGCATATTGTACCATATTGTACATTTAGAATAGTTTTTTTTGTGTGTAAATTCTACTTATTGTGTGAATGGCATAAATTAGCTTTAATATTATCGTTTATCGTCTATATATTTGCAATATATCATACTTAAAAATGTTATCATCATGACAGACCTACTATTGAGATTAACTGACAACATCTCAATAACATAACTTAAGTAAAAGGAACATTATATAGACTCCAAATATCTAGTACACTATTTGATGCCCTCCAGCAACACAGGAAATCAATACGGACGTAGATCACCTCCAGTAGTGAACGTCTCTGAACCCAAATCCAAGTTACTCGTAAATCAAGAAATCTCGTGCCGTCTTATTGACCACAAACTCTGCTTTCCCTTCACTATTTCTGCATCTGGTTTGAGCTCCGGAGATAAACAGGCTACATGTGTTCAAGTTCAATAATGACATTTAAAAGTGCCCACAACAAAAGGGGGTGTTGGGCCAGAAGAGATGCTGTCTGCTGACATGGAGAGAGAGAGAGATAAGGACAAGTGGTCGGCGTGTGTGTACCCTTCTGTAATTGAATAGACACACGTGCTTTAGGTATACACACACACGCACGCACACGCACAATGTAGACACTTAACTGCGCCAGTCTAAGACCCTTATGTGCCTAATCCTCTACAGCAGCACATGCAAATAAAGAGCAGAGTGAGAGCCCCCTTCACATCCCACAAGAGACAGGCAGACAGAGGAGAGAGGCTGGAGAGGCTCTGGAAAAGGTGGGTGAGTGCGCCAGGCAATTTAGGCAACTGAGTGTCGAGAGGGGTGAGACAGAGAGAGAAGGGGAGGGAGGAGTGGGGGGCAGAGAAAGAGAGAGAGCGAGAGAGAAAGAGTAAAGCCTCCACAGGGGAATTAATGCACCGCGCGCTTCCCTTTCATCTGTTTTCCTGCATCTGCTTCGTCAAATTCCACCGTCCAATTTCGGCTGTTGTTCAGGGAGCACACTCGCACGCATCATTTCAGTGCCTGGCTTTGGTCTCCCTAATCAGAGGCTAAAGAGAGGGAGACACAACTAAGATAGGGACAAATAAGACATGAGGCAAAGCCAGTCAAAAAGCCTTGGGACTAGAATCTGTGAGATCTTCTGCTGTCTTTTTTCCACAATAGGTCTTGGTGTGAATGTTGTGCAAAAATATTAAAGGTCCTATATTACACAAAATGGATTTTTGGGAGCTTTAAGCCATGTTATAATGTGCTGCTACCTCATCAAAAACATACCTGGAGTTATGTTTTGTTTCACAGCACATGTTTGAGTAAGCCTTGACTAAATCTAGTCTTCCTCCTTGTGATGTCATGAAATGGTTGGTTTCAAGTTACCAGCTACCTTTTAGTTTTAATTCAGTAGAGATTAGCTGGGCTGATGATGATTCTAGTTAAGCTGTATTATCGCACAACATCACAAGGTGGAACAGAGTGTTTTCTGTTTGAGAGAAGAATTAAATATGCAGGGTTTCTGTGTTAAACATGTATGAATAAAACAAAACACAACAGAAAAGAACAGATCTATTTATGTTATGCTGACAATCAGCAGTACACAATAAAGCAGAAGAAACCTACTTGTATACAACCTAGTACTATTGTTTTAAAGGGCCGGTACCTGATTTTTTTCCCCATGTATTTGAGCAAAATTTCAGGTAAAAATAAGTCCAGTGTGTGCTGTCTGCATCCAATTATAAAGCATTTTATTCTTAGATAATCAGGAAGTGCACATTAGCATGCTAGTCATTGATAACTTTACCGTCACAGGAAAACTTGGCAAAACTCTGGTCTCTGATTGTGTGATTCCGGTGAATAATTAGGATTCTCTGAATACATAAAGTAAGCGAGGAATAACTTAACCCCTGCAAACCGTGAAGAGTTGTTAACACAGCAAGGAGAATTTGCTTATAACTTAGAAACATTAATCATAACTCATCTTTAAAGACATTAACATACTGAAAATTGACACTACAGTCCGGATCACTGTCTCGGAGACCCTTTTCTTACAATCAACTACATTCTGTGTCTTGCTTAAGGACACAATAAAAACCTATGCTTCAAGCTAGATCTGAACTTCTTACTTCAGGGTTTGGCTGATCATTACTACTGTCCAATTACACCAGTCTAAACCTGTTTTAAATCTACTTTCCTGCTTCAGCTCCTTTAAATTCCTCTGCCCAATTTCGCTGTTGTTCGGGAAGCACACTCACACGCATCATTTCAGCACTCGCCTTTGGTCTTTGAAATCAGTGGCCGAGAAGAGAGGAGAGCGTCACTTCTCCATAACTACAGATACACAGCCTTAGAGATAGCATCAGAGACGGCCAGACAGAAGCAATCTAGTATCATCTGGCCACTGTAGCATGGACAGGCCAGCTGTATGAGTGACCCCGAGCTGAGCCCCAGTCCCTGCGACCCTTCTGCGTTATTACTTTGGCTCCAGCACTATCAGAAACTCAGCCCAAGAATGAAAACAGCCCTCCTGTTTGGTCTAGGTGAGAGGACAAGGCCGCAAAATTTAATGCTAGGAAGAGTGACAGTTTGGAGAAATAAACAAGAGGAGGAAAGGGAAGGGGTAGTTAAGCAGGAGGAGAAATAAACAGTTAGTGCTTGTATGTGTATGTGGTGAACTGGGGGTAAAATATTCGGCCACAAAATGTAATACTTTACTATTGTCAATGAGCCAGTCCCAAGCTTGGGGAAAAAGAGTATGGGCCTCCAGAAAAGACCCTATATGTCAAAATAATATAAAATCACTTCATGTTGGGGAGTTGATGAGGCCAAAAGTGAACACAACTTTTAATGTAAAACAAAATAGATCATACTATTGTTTATAGCACTGTACCCTTTTTTCATGTAACAAAGTAAAAATTGCCCCAGTACCGATATATAGAAACTCTTATAATAATAAAGATCTATTATCTTGTTTTATTGCATGTTCCATTTTCCTGCTGTTCTTGAACTGTGCGTTGCAACACTGGAATTTCCCCACTGTGGGACTAATAAAGGCATATCTTATCTTATCTTATCTTAAAATAAAACCACAGTCTGCAATCAGCATCTAATTATAAGTGTGAACCAGGAAGTGCACTGTTAACGTGCTAGTTGTTAGCATTACCGTGACAACTCTGCTCTCACCTCTGAAAGCTGTGAAATGTGCTTATCACAATGAATAATTAAGATGCTAAGAATAAAATACAAAAAAAGTTATGTTAAAAATAGCATAATACAGCATAGAAACGCATTGCAAGATGATTTAGAATGTAATTTTGCAACAGTATAAGGTAAATTTGCACCTCTCCACCCAGACTGAAAAATTTCAGTCTTCTTGTTGTTGTTGTTGTTGTTATAAAGCCTCTGGTATAATGGTTATAGCATTAGGAAATTGTACAATTGGTGTGAAGACCATATCAACCCATGTTCTGTATCTCTGAACATATAGGTGTATAAGTATGTCTAGCAGCACGTAGCCCCTCTGTATTTCTACACCAGGCTCAGAGTAGGTGCAGTTATTTATTATCACCATCATACATCTCAGCCCTCCTTGTGAGTCTCAGAGGTGCCATAGAGGACTGACATCGACGCAGGCTGCCATGTTGTTCATTTACACCTCACACAAGCCCTGATTTACAGTGCAAACTCCAGCAGGCCTCTGGGGAGATCTCACTCTGCCAATACGTGTCTGTGACAAAACCTCCATCAGAAAGAATGAAGCTATTAAACACGTTCAACTAATAAATTATATTTTCAAACCACCAGGAGTTCTTATGTTGGGCAAACTGATATGCACTGTGCTGTGAATAAAGTAATAGAAATATAGAGAACAACGGTATTATAAAGCCAGGATAGTATGAAGGAGTATTTTTACAAACATGATAAATATGTATGTTTGCGTGAGATTTTAATTTACAAAGGTGACAGATGGCTGACGAATATAAAGACCTTTTTATAAAGTTATTACACTTCACAGCTACAACTAAGAAGAAAAACAACAATATGGCAGGCACGGCAAACTCCTAAACTCAAATATATTTCTTTTAGAAGCAGTTGGAAAGCCTGCACATGGCAGTCTAAAATCTCATTAAAGCCATCTTCTATACAAGATGTTTTCTACTGACCAAGAGTACATACTTTGAAAATGTATTTAGTTACAAAATACTGAATACCCAAATTAAAATGTATTTTGTAACGTATTCTGATACATGGTCCAATCAGAGCACTGTATTCTGAATACTTAGAATACTTTCACATCAAGTTGCACTTTAATCATAATCAAACTCAACACAGTGTATGATTAAAACACTTTTATATTTGTTTCGCCGTGTGTTCCTCCCCATTGGAGAAGGAAAAATCACACGCGCACACACCACAAGAGCAGTGTTGTCTATTTTTCTCACTGATTCTATGGAGTTCAAAGCCTAAATTGTGTGAACAAATACTACAATGTATTCCTCCAATTTTAGAAAAGTAACTGTTTTCTGAATACCACCAAATGAAAAAGTAACTGTACCGAAATACAGTTACTCATAAATAGTAATCAGAATACAGAAGACATTATACGTTCCACTTTTGTATTGGAACCTTTGTGAATTGGTTCAGCTTCCAATTCTTAACTATAATCTATTGACAATAAATTTAGTCTGCGTTGATTTTTTTGTATTGAGAAGACACAGACTCAGAGTCAATATTATGAAACAGCAGATGAATTCAGTAAAAACTGGAAATTGCTTACATTTTACAGTATTTCCCCTCTCTATCCTAACCAGGAGCTGAACAATACTCCTGGGCTTTCCTGTCCTACCTTTAGGCAATATATTGAACTAAACCCCATATGTTTCTCCTTCCTCTACTTTTCACTGGTGACACAGCGATGAGGTCAGCACTTTCATCTTTCAGCTCACTGTAGTTCAACATCATCTGCCAAATCAAGACGGACGTGAGCACAAAAACAGGAAATGTTTCCCCCTGTACTGCACCCCACACTCTCTCGTTAAATCCCAAATACTTTGACTCTTTCAGTACTTTTGGCTTGCATAGAAACTGCTGTTGATCCCACTATATTTCTATATTTTTAATTTTTACTTAATGTACATATACATTTATATAATAATGCCTTATTTGACACCGTTATTTTTGTGACCTATTTTGAATGTATTGTTATTACCATTTATATTGCTGCTTTTTGTTATTTTATTATATTACATTGTGATGTGTGAGCTACTGTGTCCAAATAATTTCCCTTGTGGATCAAAAAAGTTTGTCTAAGTCTAAGTTCTGGTCTAGTCCAAGTTTGGAACAGATTTGGTTATCTTTATCTTCCTTTTTGTTTTGTTTTTACCTACGAACGAAACTTGGCCAAATATGTTTAGTGGGTCTTTTCTCACAGTCTTGTACAAACTCAGTACAGTCCTTCCTGTTTTGGCCGTACCTTTAAATAATAGTTGGTTATTAAGCCCACACATACACGAGGCTAACATTGGCTGTGTGGGTATTAGAATAAATGTCTTCATCGCCTGAGTCAATGCTGTGTACAGACGGCATTCGTCTAAATTAAGTTCTATGTGTGCCACACTTGAGAGTGTAATAAAATCCTCCTCTGTGATATTGATATTTTGTTACAATGGCCTTGTGAGTGAGATTGCATGTGACAAAACAAGCAATAAAACTGTGCTCAGATGCAAAGTAACTTGATACATCGGTAGTGAATATTGGTGTATGTATACTAGTAGTAGTACAGTTTAAAATGATTTATCTTTCAGTTAAAGGGCCTGTACCAAGTCCATGTATTAGAGTAAAATTGGTCTTACAGATATATTGTATAAGCCGCTCTTAAGGTCAAACAAATCCACTGTGTACTGTTCATCCAATTATAAAGTATTTTATTGTCCTAGAATCACGCCTTTAAAGGTGCACTGCATAACTTTTCTGGTGGAGGGTCTGCCACTTGCTTGTCTCCTTGGAGATGTTACTGCTTTGCTTCATTATTTCACAGTACAGAAATAAACTTTGTAATCACACTTGAGACAGGTTAATAGTCAGATCTATGGAGAAACAAGCCTGCACATGGTAAGAATTCATGTTTTTCAAGGTATAGTATTGTTGAGCTGTAAAACACTTGTAATTGAACAAATGCAAGGGAGATGTTTTTAATGCCATACCGTGGAACATTTCATGCAAAGAAATAACATCGCCATGGAGACAAGCAAGTAGCTAGACTCTCCACCTTAGAAGTTACATAGTGCATCTTTAAGTAAAACTTTCAATGAAATAAACACTAAGGGTAAAGAGAGTTTTTAAGGGCACAATAGCAGAAGTAGCAGTGATGACAGTAGCGTATTGTGCAGTGGCAGACCTTGGAAAGAAAACTGCTCACAATTTATTTTCTATAAATATTGATTTAGTTGTGTTTTTTCTATTACTGTTGTGAAATAACAGTGTTTTACGGAAATACAAATTTGGAGTACTTATTACATCTCTTACAACCACAACATACTGTATTGCATTTATCTTACTGGCCAAACACTGTCTCAGTGTGGTGTTCAGTGCCATTCTGGTAGGTAAGTGAATTTTTGGTGGTGAGACTGGCTTTCACTCTAAAAGCCTGGGAACTACAGACCCTAGCCCTTGTGGATACTCTGGTTTAAAAAAAAAAAAAACAATGACCGTCAAAGCGTTGCATCATTCACAACAGAGAACCACAACCCCTTCATCGTCTCTCTGCATGCCTCCCCTGAGATCCTGCCAGTGTGTGTGCATGTGTGTGTGCGTGTGCGTGTGTGTGAACAAGCCCATAACAATGGTGCACCCACGCGTTCGCCAACGGTGAAACTTGAGTCACCAAAGGAGTCCACTGAAGTTAGTCTCTCACAGTGCATCCCGTTAGTCACAGTTTGCAGACAGCTACACAGAATTAGGGAATAATCATGAACGCTTCAATATGGCTCGTTTGTTGGGACAGATTGGAAGGAACTGCGTGTGTATTTGTGTGTGTGTCTGTGCGTGTCTGGCTGCTTTGTTCTGTTTTGTGTGTTTTCTCCCAGGTTTTATCTACAGGAAGTTCAGGGCCAACTGGTCTTCATGTGAGCCGTGCTTCCCATGACCGACTCCCGTGGTGGTGCTGATAGGGCGTACACTTTGTTGGCAGAGGATGGGCCTGTGTGCAAGGCTGTGACTAATGAAAAACTAATAAATTTAATCATAATTTTGATTTGGGTCCTGAAAAGCCTTATTGCACGCTTGCCTTTTTTGAAAATTTTGGAAGCCTTGCTCAAAAACAGAAATTAAAAGTGTTCAATGAATTGCGGTGTTACCACGGATCAGGAATAGTGATTTGTAATTAGTTTTTAAGGTTGCCTGGGAATCAGAATACACACTTTCTCAATATTTTACAAAGATATGAGCCTGATCACCGATGAATCACACAGTTTTCAGATGGGAGTGATTCACAGGTGGATTAGCCAATCAGAGCCACGTGTAGTCCATTTGTAAAGGAAATAAAATATCACAGGGGGCTGACAATCATTGTGGATTTCTGCAGAATTAATGAGCGACGCACTGAATTCTATTAATCTGAGAAGAGATCAGTTTTATTTTATTTGTAAATCATAGGTAACTAATGAGCTCCTTTATTTCACAAGTGTCAATGAAAAAAACAAATTTGATTCGTTTGGCTGGGAATTTAGCCTGGAATGTTTGTATACATTATAGCATTAAATGTAAACTATCCTGTTGGTATTGAATACTGTGGAGCAAAAACATCTTTATGGAGAAAACCTGGTGATAGACACTCCACCAGAAAAGTTACACAGTGCACCTTTAAGCATTTGATTAATGTCCTTTCCTATAGGTTTTTACAGTAATATAGAAAACTGCTCTATTTTACTGTGGTATTTTTTCTACCACTGCTGCTACAACTAAAAGCATGTTCTTATTTTACTTCACTGTCACCTCTGAAGATACCCACTGTGCATGACAACTCTACCCCATCTGATGTTCCCACAGTTACATCCTGTGTAAAATAAACACTCTTTTTTGCCAATGTGGTTTTGCTCAGATTTTGGCCTCAAACCACAAACCACTGCTGTTTCTTGTTTGCTTTCTTTTAGATGCTGCAATGAACCAACACACTGAACCAATCCCCTTTGGAGAATCTGTACGGGGCAGTAGGTGTTCCCATGCCCTCCTCACTGACTGCACATCTTCTTGGGCCATGTCCCCAGAGGGCTAAGTGGTTGTAAGTGAGTGTTAGTGTTATTACTGAACCAAGCGTTTTAATGAGAGTCTATTCAGACAGTCCCAGAGCAGCTGACATGGGACAGGCCGGGCACAGGGCACTACAGCTACACACTGACCCCATGATTCACCATTTTACAGCTCGGAAAAAGAGCCAGAGGGGAGAGAGAAGCCACAGAAGCAAATGGCAGTAATCAGACATAGGGTAACTGGATACATCTACAGTACTTAACATGGTACTAGCCATGTTAAGTGAATAGACACAAAAAAAATCAATCTGGAATGGTTCCCACTGAAATTGCGACAGACTTCTAGTTTGACTATTTGCAGATGATTTGAATTGTTGTTTAAATGATTTTAGCTCAGTAGGCAAGTAGTGATCACATATTTGGTAGTGAACACAGAATAAGTGCCAAGTGCTAAGGAGAGGTTTGTGTGTAGGTAATGTTTTGGAGTGACATCTAAAAGTACGTGATCATGGAATTTACTTACTTCTTAAAGTGATTTCAATAACAATAAAGCAGCTTTACTATGCCCATAACTGAATTTACTGCTCCATAAATTTTCAGTTTGACCCCATTCTCCTCTGCTTTGTACTCTATAGAATGAGTGCATACCTTGTAGATTTCTGGGGCTGGGCACTGGTCTCTGATTGGCTGACAGTCGTCTCGTGGTTTACAACTGTTGTCGCACCAACCGCAGAGGTGACCCTGGTCCTCCCTGCCCCAGCACTGGGAGCAGTCAGAGCTGCCCACCGCGCAGTTGTACACCTCCACTGGTGAGACAGAAACATAATGTTAACAGGGGCAATTACTGTAGCACAGACATTATTTATAGCTAATTTGGGTTGTCTGGCTTGATTGGGCCACTTTCATATTAGTACCATATGTGCTGTGCGAGCCAAGAACAGGCATAAGCATTTTTAGAGGATGATATATTCATGGCTATAAAAATCCACTTGGAAAAAAAAAAACAGTGGAGGAGAACAAAGCCTGCTCCAAACAGATGATTATGTTCATATTCCAATGTGCCTCCCAGTGAGAAATCCCATTCGTATCACCACATGTGCATCTGTGCATGCATTTGCAAGCACAATTCAAATCTTACCGCCTGCATGCAAGTGATAAAAAAATAAAAATGCACTTTAAATTTTTGATGACTCTGCATGTTAGGAAAAGTGCATTGCCATGCTAGCCAGTTGTATTCACTGCACACGTTCTACAACAACATCTGGGACTGGGGTAGGCCTAGACTTCAAATTGGCTTGTCTTAGGGGCTCTATACACAACATGGCAAGGTGAACAAAATGCATGCCACTTCGCATTATGTAGTCATGGAGCTTAAATTGTATTTTTCAACAAAGAGTGATGATAAAGCTTTTAAAGAGCCGCCACAACACCTCAAATTGCAGTCCTTGTGTCAGCTATAATCCTTAACTGCACTTACAAAGCCAGGCTGCATACTATTATGTTAAATGAGTATTATTTGGCAAACTACGTGTCTATTACATGAGCATTTATTATTGTATATGACAGCACTGTTTGTCCTCTAGTTCATTTTTCAACAGCTTTAATCAAATTGAAAATATTCATGCTTAGGTGCAGTGCAATTTGGGAGCAGCAGAAGCGGCCGACGTCAGAATTGTGTTGAATTTGGGAATAGGCAAATGCAGAGAGCCAGTGAAGCATAGCTACAATAATTGTGTTCTTTTTTTCACCTGTCAAAAAATCCACTATCATTCAGTGGTTTGGTGTGTTGAGGGTCCCAATAGTAGTATACATATTTCTTCTGGTCTTATTTGGTTTAAATCCAGGTTTAGAAATATTTTTTACATTTTTTGTTCCAGTTTTGGTTCACTGGTTTGATCCTTGTTTAGTTCTGGACCAAGTTTTGTCATGGATTTGGGCTGGTTTAGGTCCATTATTGAGACTTTGCAGCTGATATCATCAACATTCCCTGAGGTTGTGATGCTAATTGAAGGCACTGCTCTGTCTGAGGCATTGTTATTAAAGTTAGACTTTAATCTGAGTTTTATTTTAACACAGTCTGACTATAAAGAACTGACTGGGTTGCAGCTACAGCAGATGAGCTGATCTGTGCTGTGAAACAAGTCCATTTCAAATAACATTACAGTCACAACTTTGCTAGCATTACCCAACACTTTATTTTTCAGTTAGTCACTCTCACTTTTTTTGTAGAAAATCAAATACCTAAACAGGACCATGAACACTTGTATTGATCACAGGCTCCTGAACATGTGTTGTTTAAATCAATTTTGTATTTTGTTTTTGTTTTATCAGACAATCTTTAAACTTTTTGGTGGTTATCGCTAATGTGTGCATTGTGTTGCCTTGGTAACTACTGAACATTGCACCATAAGCATACAGGCAGAAAATCCCTAGAGTGATGTCACTGCAAAGTATCAATAGGCTTGTCCTGGATTTGTCCAAATTCACATGCTTGGTTTGGGTTTGGTTCTAGTGAAGTCCTAGTTTTGTTTTGTTTTTTATTTAGTCTTGGTTTTAGTTAATCTTAAATTCAGATGCAGACTTTTTTCTGAAAGAGGCCCCGAGGAAGACCCAGGACACGCAGGAGGGACGATGTCTCTCGGCTAGCCTGGGAACGCCTTGGGGTCCCCCTGGAGGAGCTGGAGGAAGTGTCTGGGGTGAAGGAAATCTGGTAGTCCCTGCTTAGACTGCTGCCCCTGCGACCCGGCCCCAGATAAGCGGAAGAAAATGGATGGATGGATGGACTTTTTTCTGGTTCATACATTCTAGAGCAGTCATAGTCTCTTTCTTCAGTGGTGTGCCCTTATTGAAAATGCTTTTGATCTTTATTTCATATCTTGCTTTAGATCTAGTTTGGTCAAGATTAGGTTCAAGCAAAACACATTTGTTAGCAAATGTTAGTATTTTGTGTGAAAAGGCTGACCAGATTTTCAAAATTCAATACTAGGAGACCCAGGTTGGGATGTCTGGTAGCTATAAATAAAATAATGAAAAGAGCGTATAACATTGCCCATTCTCGACTCATGTGTGGGTCAGTTTATTCTGAGGTGGATTTTTCTTATGCTCATTTTCAAGCACAGTTTTCTGTATTTTAGCTAAACAAATGACTATATGCCTCTCTTTACTGTTGGTAGGGATCAGATTGGTCATAATAGGGACATGTGGGACATTTCTTGTGTAAAACTGGGACAAATCAATTGTTTTGGTCTAGTCACAGTATGTGAAAAGTATCTAAATCACTAAAGCATGGCTAACAATGTTAACAAAGACTTTTCCACTATCTCCAAATCCACTGTTGGCATAACTTACCTTTCATTGGCTTGGGTGTGTCTATGAATACATCAAAGTCACCAGCCCTGCGTAGATTCAGGTAGTAAACTTGAGTCCTTTGGTGAGTGGACAGCTATGGGGATATAAATGGAACAATAAAAACACTGGTAGGCACGCCTGTTATCTTTGTGTGTGCGTGAGAATATAATTTTAGCCCTGCATGCATTAATTCCCACATGCTGTCTCTGGTGATAATAATAGTCTGTTTAATCAGGGATTTAAACTGCATTCAAACAAGTTAAAAACAGACAACAAAACAATGCCACATCATTTAATCCTATGTGAAAAATACTGATATATGTAATAAGTTGCATGCCTTAACTGCTGAAGCTATTTTATGACTTAGGGATTTTGGATTTTACTTTCTCAGAATTTAATCATTGTAAAGGTACACTGTGTAACTTTTCTGATGGGGATCCACTACCTGCTTGTCTCCATAGAGATGTTATTGTTATGCCTGGAATGTTATACAGTGACATTAAAGTTATCTATTTAGCATTTATATAATTATTACACACATATTTTTATTGCTTAAAATACACTGAAAAACATACATTCTTACTGTAATTAATTAATAATAATAATAATAATAATAATAATACTTATATAGCGCTTTTTGGACACTCAAAGATGCTTTACAATTAAACAGAGGGGAAAAAATTTTAGAAAATTGATTGGACACGGCTTGCCTCAGATCTGACCAGTAGGCAAAAGCAAGTAGGTGGCTGACTATCCAACAGAAAAGTTACATAGTGCATCTTTAAATGTATTTAATGTAAAACTAATAACACAGGAGTATAGGGTGTAGCATTCTTGTCAACTCTGTTCCCACTTCAAACATAAACAAAGTGGTGACCGGGGAAAAGGAAAGTACAAAATGTCTTCCTATAGAGCACTCACTGTTACTCCACTGCACTTGACAGCCGAACTGTTCAACCAGGTGGCTTTATAACGCTGATCCGTCCCGAAGTCACACTCCAGCTGCTCGCCCTGTTAAATACAACAGCCATGGGTTAGAATATAAAGTGTAAAGCATTCAACACTGCACCATAGACAGGAAGTAACGCCATGCAAATGCAAAAATGCTCTGTTAACAGTTTCAATGTTTTTTGGCAGTAAGTGAACATTTTTTTCCTGTAAATTGTTTTGTTAGAAGGAAGAAAGTGGCCATTTGTAAGGACTTGAAGGCTACCAGTCACCCTGCAGATGTTAAGAAAATGAACATAATAGTGGAGAATTACAACAAGTCTCAGAAATGTGTTGAAATTATCTGTTTACCAATAATCAATAAACACTTTGCTCTCAAAGGTTTATATTAAAGACTTTTAGGAACTTTGACAAACGCTAAAATATGCTGTGATCAGTGGTGGAATGTAACGAAGTAAAAGTAGTAAACAAAAATAAATATAAATTCAATTGTTTCCGTTGAACAAAATTTTGTAAAAATTTTGACCAAAATTAATACATTTTATAAGCTCTTATATTTCAAACTCTGCGCGAAATACTTTTACTTCATACTCTTTAAGTACATTTTTAAATGGGTACTTTAATACTTTAACTTAAGTTGATTTTTTCATGTGATACTTTTACTTGAGTATTTTCTTGCTTCAGTATCTGTCCTTTTACTTAAGTAACAAAATTGAATACTTCTTCCACCACTCGCTGTTACATCCACTTTAAAACACACAACATCCAAAACACAACTGTAGAGGGAAAGTACAGAATTTGACTAGGGTCAGACTGAGGTGGCCAGCCCAAAGTCACAATTCAAACCCCTCCCCTGTTACAACAATCATGTAAAGAAATACGTACTGCACAAAAACAAGACTATAAAGTAAGCCGTGGTAATTTAAAATCTTTTTCAAACCCGTCTGCTGACAATTGGCAACTCCAACATAGTTAGCTGGAAAATGAAATAATCATCCCTGCCAGCCAAAGATGCAATTCATTCAAAATTCATATTCATAAACATCTGGACTCCCACACCTCGGCGAGTCATTGGGGAAGGCTATTGAGCACCACTGCAATCTGGTGAAAGTTAGAGCCCAGAACCGCGAGAGAGGTGAGTCCAGGAGTGGCTGAAATCACCGGAGAATCCAGCCATTTTAAATTGGTCCACTTTGATCAGCCTCTCTAGGGCTTTGCTATTTTCTTCAAGGATTTGACAGGCTCTTTCTAACTCTAAAAAATACGCACTGACGGATTGTTTTTCTTTTTCTTCTGTCTAGTCTGAGAAGCAAGGCTCTTGAAGCTGCTTGCTGCTGAATACTTTAAAAACACTTGGTCTAAGTTTAAGTTATGCATTTAGGATTTCATATTTGTGGAAAAGTGTTTACAATTTAAAGAGTGTTAAAGATTACAGAAAATGTTGTATCTTCCATAGACTAACTGATTAAAGATAGCATAACCTTATTAGATTATCTCTTCATTGTGGTACATGTTAAGGTTAAAGTAAACTGTATTGTACGCAAAATTTGTCCTCTGCATTTGATCCATCTTCAGTGCCACTGGGGCTAGGCTTGGTCAGTGGTACTACCTTAACTGGAGGATTTTAACTATTGTGCATGTTTTGGGATTGCTAGGGTAACTGAAGAGGCCAGAGGAAACCCATCCAGACATGGGAAGTCAAACCCAGAACCATCTTGCTGTGAGGCATGAGTGCTAGCCAATGAGTAATGAGTGGAATCTTTTTCTCAAAGTTAATATATTAGAAGGAATAAAACAGGATAATGTAAGAATTTTAGTTCTTTTAGTAATTGACTGGACAACTGGGTCAGATCATGTCCAAACTGGAGCTCTTAATCGATCAAGCAATCAAACTTTATTTATAAACAGCTTTTCAAACAGACAGTTAAACCACCACACCCACGTGGCTCTGGTCAATACTACACAATCACTAGGTTGTCACATTAGATTTTACTATAGCCATCAATAAAATACAGTGGGTAATGATGTAATGATCAGTGTATTTCAAAACTGTGGGAATTTTTTCATGGCTACTTTTCAAGAACAAACTCGGGTGACATTTCATTCTCTGCGCTTGACATTAAGACACTTGTCGGCTTGTGTAAACTTTCATAATAAAACCTAACTGCATGTTTGGCCGGTGTAGCTGCGGTTCGCCTGTGTGTGTTTATGGGTACATTTGTATGTGACTAGTGTCTGTCACCATAGAAACTGCACTAAAGGCCAGTCGGGGTGAGGCGTGTGACGGTTGGACCACGCCTGGAGACTACTCAGCGCTGGAATTTAGAAAGGATCCTCACCGAGTCCTTATCACCGTTGTGGGATAAACCTCTGGAGTGGATTAAGGATGAGAATAAGAGTTGTATAAAATTGATTTGGGAAGCAGCAGGGCGAATTAAAAATTAACACAATTGAAGGAGTGTTGCTTGAGCTAGCTGCTGACAACTACATATCTCAGGTAGAGACCACAGACACATACAAAATACCATTAAAGCCACTGCACAGTAAAAGAAGTCTGAGCAAAAGAGGCACGTTTTCTTACAGCGTCCGTGAGCTCAGACCTGAACTGTCTGATTTGTGAATAGAAATGAAGACTAGATAATAGTGCTGAACAATTTGTGAAAAAAATGTAATTACGATTTATGTTTAAATAATTTGATTCTGTTCAAAGTTCACATATTAAACATGTTCAGAGAAATTGACAAAAATGAACTGAAAATGAATACAAGAATCACATATCTGAACATGTTTGTCGACATCTAAACTACAGGGTTAGCAATTTTTATGTAGAATAAGAGAGGATATTTAGTTGCTTGTGGAAGAAATTATTGTACGATTTTGATTCATTTGAGATTAATCTTGCAGCCCTAGATAATAACAATTACTCAGGAAGATGAAGAACTCTACTTATAAAGATTGGTTCAAAAGTACAAGCGTGTACAAATCTAAAAAGTCTATGGGAGGATTATGACGCATCATTGCCAGTAAACATTTATATTAAAGGGCCCATATTACGTTATTTTCTGATCTATGTTATAATGTCGTTTTCTCATCAAAAAAAATTCTCATCAAAAACTGAAAACTGTTGTTCCGCCGCATGATGTCATGGGGTAACACAGGAAGTGCTCCACTGCACCTTCACTAGAATCAATTGGATGATTTCAGCCTGGAATTGCCAATCTGTACTAAACAAAAGGTAAAAAACAGCTGTTAACTACTGACTGAAAACTACTGCTTCATCACAAGGTGGAGCAGGGCATTTTGAGCTTTTGAGATGTAGACAGACCAATAACACAGGATTACTTAAACATGTGTGAATGAAACAAAACACAACTCCAGGTTTTTATGAGGTAACAAAGTTCTAACATGTCTTAACGTTCACAAGAGTCAATTTTGCATAATATAGGACCTTTAAAGTCATTTCAAGGAGACCTATTCCTCACTAAACTTCCCCTGCTTTCTGCTATGTTATAACAGTTTTCCTGTCAAAAGCATACCAAAGGTTGTATTCACAAGTGCTTCAGTAATCCAGTATGCTGGGGCTCATCTTCCAGGGGCAGAAAATGCTGTTTCATGGCTTTGAGAAGATACACGAGAAACCACACCTTTTTTTGAAAGCACTTATTCAACCTCTTATTAAATTACTCAAACATATTGTTGTGTGCAATGTTCTATCTGACAAAGTGAAGTCTTCATGGCTGATACAGTGTACTTCACATCTTTTATATATTGTTACTATGATACAGACCTAGATGACAGTTTTCAATAAATATCCATGCTTATTGGTAAAAATAATAATAAAAATAATAATAATAAAAAGTGTTGCAAAAAATGTCGCATCTTCCAGAACTGATTAAAGATCAAGCATAACCTTATTAGATTATCTCTTTATTGTGGCACGCGTTAAGGTTAAAGTAAACTGTATTGTACTCTGCATTTGACCCATCCTTCAATGCCACTGGGACTAGGCTTGGTCGGTTGCTGGAGTAACCAGACTGGCCAGAGGAAACCCACCCAGACACAGGGAGTTGAACCCAAAACCTTCTTGCTGTGGGGCATGAGTGCTAGTCACTGAGTAATGAGTGGAATCTTTTAATATATTAATCAACGTTAATATATTTGAAGGAGCAAAACTGGGATAGTGTAAGAATTTTATTTTTTTAGTAACTGGCTGGACAACTGGGTCAGATTATAATCAATGTTTTATACATTGTTACTTTGATACAGAACGCCTTGATGACAGTTTCAATACACATTCATGCTTACTAGTAAAAAGAGAAAAAGTACAATTTAAGAAGAACAGTTTTTGTATCTAAAATTTGGCTTGTTTATGTTTCATCTGGCTCATAACAGCAGCCAGCCTCATTTATTGACCCCAAAGAATCCATCTGTGTTTAACTCAGCTTGAAGCAAACACACCATATGCTGGGGTTTATTCCAATCATTTTCACAACACGTCTTTTGGACCATTTCCAAGTGTGTCTGTCTGCCATACCTCCTCCACGTTGTTCAGGAATAGGGTGAAGTCCTGGGACATGCCCGAGGGAGACGGAGGAACTTCCGTGGCCACCAAGCTGGGACAAAATGCAGCATCCTGTGGGGACAGGAAAAGACATAGAACAATGATTATTCTACTTTTCACAGTATAGGTCCGATATTAAGCAAAGTTGACTCTTGTGAGCTTTAAGTCATATTATAATGCTGTTACCTCATAAACATACCTGGAGTTGTGTTTGTTTCATTCACACATGTTTGAGTAATCCTTTATTATTAGTCTGACATCTCCAAAGATCAAAATGCTCTGTTCTATCTGGTGATGTCATGAAGCTGTAGTTTTCAAGATAACAGCTACCTTTTACATTTAGTTCAGTAAAGCTTGGTAATTCCAGAGTTTAAATTATCCAAATGAATCTAGCGAAGGTATATGGAGTACCACATGACATCACCAGGTGGAGCAGAGTGTTTCCTGTTTTAGCAAAAACAAATATGCAGGATTTGTGTTTTAAACTTACGTGAATGAAACAACACACAACTCCAGGTACGTTTTTGATGAGGAAACAGCATTATTAATGAGATCAGAAAGCAGTGTAATATGGATCCTTTAAAGATTCACACTAAAGACTTTTCAAGGCCAATGTTGATTAAAAATGTAAATCCATATACAAATAATTCATGATCCCTGCCCAAATTAATGAGAGGAAATTGTTCAATTAGCCCTGCATACTGCTCTGTATTAGAACTGTGGAAGGGAAAATTACAAGCAACCCGGTACCTACAATAAGTCTGCATTATAGCACCAGCATAGTACTTACTTATTCTCTAAAAGTGTGAAACTGTGTTAATAGATTTGTTTAACTCTACCAAGACAGGCACCTATAGACAAACAAGCCAAATATAATAAGAGAAAACTATCTAAGACTAGATTAGGACATATGGTAAAACTGGGATAACTCATACTGATAGCACCATTTCCAAAACACTGCCTATAGGATTACCTGGATTAGCACTGAGTAGCAGCAGAAGAATCCTGCGTACAGCCCATCTCAACCCATCCCACATTTTCAGAACCAAGGCCATAAAGTACTTAAGAAAACAATAGAGTTCTCCACACACATCCGCAAACCCCAAAATACCTGTCCTGTTTATCTAAAGCAGCAGGAAATGAGACAGTGATTTCTGGCTCATAGCGAAGCAACAATAGCTTCAAATGGAGATGTGATGAAGGACTAAAAAAACAAACCGCGCTGGACACCACGATGGTTCCAGCAGGCAGGAACACCGCCTCGTCTTCTTCCTCTCCATCCCACACTGACCTACATTACTATAGTCTCATTGAGTTTTCATTCTTAAGAAATTGTGCGCTGAGCTGAACAATTTTGACTGATATCAAACTGTGATTTTTGACAAGTATTACAATTATTAGATTTGTGAAAATCAAAAAATCATGACTCAGTTCACTGTGCACATTTTAAACACATCCACAAGGATTAACAAGGACGGAAATGTGACCTGCTAAACTGATACAACTTTTTTTTTTTTTTATAGCAGTCAAAACTACAGACTACAGAGGATTTTTACATGGATCTTTTTACAAGATAGGGTTGTTATTTTTGGGCACTTTTCCCCCTTTTCCCCCTATTTTTAAGTAACTAAAAAAAAACACAAGAAATCATCAAAGAAGAATCAGAAATTATCAAGAAGTAAAAAGTAATAATAAAAACGTTAAACTTTATTCTTGTATTCTTTGTCCTTAAATATCTTTTGATCTTCTTTTAGGTCATAACGAGGTGTTCTATTTTAATGACTACAGCCTAATGATTTCCAAATTGTGATTTAGTTGCAATTAATCTTAATTATGTAGCCTATGTGTAATTTTCTCTTTTGCAGCTAATACAAGATACATGTGGTTTTGCTGACTAAGCAAAAGCCATATAAATAGATTGCTTATGTTGTAGTTTGACAAGGACAGGAGAGAGGAATGAAAAATAGACTTTTACAGGGGTTTGTTTAAACATGGCCCGCCCCTTTAAGATTGGATTAAGGAGATATTTGTGTGTTGACGTAAACTGTAATTAACAGTGAACTAGTCTGTAAAGCAAACAGAACTGTGTAAAGTCCTGGCGTGAGGGTGTGATAAAAGCGTTTATTTAAAGTCTCGCTGGACGTCAGACCATAGAGTTCCTGTGGAGTTTTTAATAGTCCAGCTCAGACCAGCAGATTTGGGCCTAAAGGAGCAGGAGGTGTGACTGTGTGACTGACTCAGGCTCCTGTCAGCTGCTCCTCAAATGCTCAGTAAGACTTGAGAGCCGTATTGTGCTACTTTAACATCACAGGACCACCACGGCCAGAAAAGAACAATAGAAGACAAATTTTTCCGAGAACGACCTCCCACAGAGCCATTTAAAGGTCCCAAGAAGCATGACATAACCTCACAGGAGGCTGATGTATTTTTAATACTATACAATTATGTAACGCTAAAGAGTTGTGCCAATAAATAATAAAACATCTATTGATTGTAAATGGAAAACTATATAACAGTCATATGATCCTGTCTTCAGTGCTTCATTCATTATTTCTTCTGTCAACCTATTAGACCCATAATATATTGTTTATAGAAAGCATTTATTTATTAGTCACATATTTAATTAATTGTGTTTTGGTCTTATACCAATACATATATTGTCTGACATCTACAATGTTTTCTTTTAAACATAAGTAGTAATTAGGCTAATTTTGTAAAACCGCAATCTATGGCACTCATTAAATTTTTGGTTATTGTGGTTGCCATAATACAGTTTTCTGAATGTTCTCAATCCACAGACAAATTGACACTGAGTTTAAGTTACAGTGACAGATCTAGTTAAATGGTGTTGTTAAATAAACGGCATCATTACCAACCCGTGGCAGGACTTTACACTGTGCTGTTTGCTTTACAGACTAGTTCACAGCTAATTAGGCTTTGCGTCCACACACAAACATCGCCATAATCCTTTGTACAGACTCCCAGTTAAAACAGAAGCATGGGAGACAATACTGGGCGTATTTATTTCCAGGCAACAAACAAGTCTTGACAGTTGAGTAATAATTCTTGGGCAAAAAATAGCAACACAGGGAGAGTAATCTTCCACATGCTGAGATTTCAAAACCAAAGCACTAAACAGAGCAACTCAAGAGGAGGTCAAGGAAAAGAGCTTAAAGAGACACAGTTGCCAGAAAATAAAATTCACTGCTATAGCCTAACTAACCTACTGTAGTCAAGTTAAAAGTGGACTACTACTACTACTACTACTACTACTACTACTACTACTACTACTACTACTACTACTACTATTACTACAACAAAAAAATGAGAGTTTAGATTGGAAAATGTTTAAGTATCTATCTAGTCCACACCACTGACTAATGATGACACATTCCCCAGACTTGTGTCTCAGATCCTTACAGTAAGCTGAACTTGTGTGGATTATGTCTAAGGCTCTTAATATTAAGAGATCCTGGAGGCATCTGCCATTTACCAAAGATAACACAGGCTTTCTCACCTCCAGCAGGTTGTGCTTTGACTCATCTTTACCGGTGACGCAAAGGTGGCTCTCCAGGTCCCAGTAACACTTCCACCTGGTGCTCAGACAGCTCCCGCATCTGTTCAAAACAAGCAAATATGCCCATCATTAACTCCTGTAATCTTAATACACTAATACATATAATTATTTAAATGCATTGTCATGTTACTGCTGCCTCCAATTTGGGATAACAGCCTAGATCAGTGTAAGCAAGTTTATTTGTTTAGC
The DNA here is from genome assembly GCA_029959045.1 of Taenioides sp. WSHXM2023. NCBI lineage: Eukaryota > Metazoa > Chordata > Actinopteri > Gobiiformes > Gobiidae > Taenioides > Taenioides sp. WSHXM2023. Next base: position 22,081,662 of record CM057086.1, on the reverse strand, counting down.
ACAATTCTTACACAAAGTGATTCAAGGTGCTTTACAGAATAAGAAATACATTAAAATCACAAACAGATTAAATAATCACCATAAAATGAACATTAAAGCATAAAATGAACATGAAGTACCACCTATGAAATTAGAATAAAGCATGGCTATGGTGGTTCTAAGTAATGATAACTCACCATTATGTAATAGATAACCATATGTCACGTCAATCACCATTTCATCTTTGCATTGTTTCTCCTTACACACCTCTTGTATGTAGCCCATATCTTGTATTGCTATATTTCTGTATTTCTATATTTCTATTTTTACTTGTACATATACAACTGTATAATTTTGCCTTGTCTGTCACCAGTCTCTTGCTATTTTTGCTGCTTATTTTGAATTTAATATTACCAATTATATTCTTGCTCTTTGTTATTATAATTTACTGTGATGTGTGAGCTGTCCAAATAATTTCCCTTGTGGATAAATAACATCTATGTCTAATTTAAGTTTTAGGAAGGGCATCTGATATGTGTGTATATATATATATATATATAAACATAAAAAAGGAAAAAGCAAACATCTTGTATTTAACTATAGCTCTGTGAAGTGCCAAGCAGCTGGAACCACTACTAATCCTAAAATCACTTCTAACTAGTAGAGACTTATCAGAACTACTAAAACTGCAAGCACTGAACCCTCTTGATACTTTGCTGCTTTTACTGCAACTAGTACTACTACTGCTACTATTACTTCTACTGCTGGTGCTAATACTACAACAACTGCAATGTGGGAGGCAGAAGATTTGCCGTTTTGCCCCCAGACAGGAAAAGCCCAAATAAAAGAGCAGGATAAATACATACTTATACTTATGTAAAGTCTAAGTACATGCTCGCTCTGATCTTTTCTGCAGTTTAACACAAGCTCCAAGGATGAGACGATTAAAGACATCAAAGTTGAATTAAAGGAAATAGTGATTAGTCATAGCTGCTCTCATTCTAATGTTGGTAGATACAGACAGTGCTGGGGTCAAGTCTGACCACATCTGCAGATAAAGCATTTCTCTGGAAACATCCCCACACTGCTAAATGTTGAGGCCAGTGTGTGAGTAATGTCTCATATTTATTACTTTGTGAGGTCCATTATCAATTTTAGAGCGTCTCACTGAGGCCATTATGAGACAAACAGGTCTATTAGGAGTTTTATAGACACAGCCATTTTGTGTAATAAAGATGCAGTTGTTTACGGGAAATACTTTTATCAAGTTTGACAAATAATTTTAGTCTCTTTGGCAGACTCAAATAGAACTGCCAAAAACATAAATCTGTCCTAAACCATTGAGTTAAAAGGGGATTACAATCAAATAAACAGAAAACGCAAAAGGGTTATTTAAATCAACTAAACACAGATAAAACAGGAGTAAACAAGGACTATGTATGTTCTAAACCTAAAAGTTAAAATCTCTCTGTATGTATTTTAATGCAGAATAAACAACATATAGTGAAGGAATGTCAAGATTATTCAATATATAGATGATAAGCTTCAGTTAAGTGGTCACAATATAATTATGATAACCAAATATATAACAATAATTGACCATTTTAGATTTTAAAAAGTGCAAAGTTTTTTTATTTAATTTTTCTTCTAATTAAAGGTCCTATATTATTGAAAATGGACTCTTTAAGCCATGTTATAATGTTGTTACCTCCTCATTCACACATTTGAATGATCCTACATTATTAGTCTGTATACATCTGCAAAGCTCAAAATGCTCTGTTTCACTTTGTGATGTCATGTAGTGGTAGTTTCAAGTTTAGTAGAGACTGGACATCACAAGGTGGTGGAGTGTTTTTTTGTGTGAGAGAAGAAGTCAGCCTAAATATGCAGGATCTGTGTCTTAAACATGTGAATGAAGCAAAACACAACTCCAGGTATGTTTTTGATAAACAACATTATAATATATTTCGGAAAATAGCGTAATATGGGCCCGTTAAAGAACTTTAAACACTAGATGTTCATGTAATCCCAGTAGTACGCATACCACAATTAAAAAACACAGTAAAACACAGTAAACCACTAGTTTAATGTGTTTTAGTAGAGGAACAACTTTACAAGGCTTATTTGTAAAGCGTTTGTGAAAGAGTCTCTTCAGCTGAGTTTTATGACTGCTCAATTCACCCAAAACAAAGGATTCAGTCAACTTCGGTTTTATTTCATATGGTTACAGTGTGTGGCTCAAGGGCGACTGCTGATAAATAGGGCTCTAAATGCAGTGAATCATGAGGATGTTGGTAAATGATGTGTCTTCATGGAGAGAGACATCCTAAACTGGTTTAGTTGTTAAAATTACAGCGTGGCATTCAAACTAATAGGCAATTGTTGAAGGTTCAATGAGGGACAGAATGTGATCAATAGTAAAAAAAATAATTAGTTTAACTTTAATAAAACATATGATTTATTAGTTGTTGTAGTATTAGTGATTTTAGTGACAAGAGTTGGAGGAAGAGTAGTAGCAGTAGTAACAGTGTTGGAACGTAACAAAGTAAAAGTAGTCAAGTACTGTACTTAAGTATGAATTTTGGGTATCTGTATTTTACTTAAGTACATTCACAGTGGATACTTTTTACTTTTACTTCACTACATTTGAGAACAGGGAGCTGTACTTTCTCCTCCACTACATTTTTTAACTGGACTGAAAAGTATTTTTTTATTATAGTTTGAGACCTGCCAAAAAGGTTGAGGGGTTTATTTTTAACATGTTCATAGTTTGAGCAAGAAAAATATACAAATAAAATCAGTTGGGGAAAAAAATCTGTTCAGTTGTTTCTGTTGAACAACATTCATTTAGATCTCAAAATCTGCATCAAATACTTTTATTTTTTACTCTTTAAGTACATTTTTAAATGGCTACTGTAAAACTTTTACTTACCTAGATTTTTTCATATGATACTTTTACTTTTTCTTTGCTCCACTATCTGTACTGTTACTTAAGTAACAAAATTGAGTATTTCATCCACCACTGAGTAGTAGTATAGATTATTGTACTCCAATAAATGTATTTGATATAGGGGGACAATGCAAGTTCATAAAACACATGATTAAACATGAGTAAAAAGATTTCTAAGCAGTCAATTAACATTAAGCATATTAACAGGGTTTAGTTGAAAGCATTTGGGATTGCTTCTCTTCAGTCTATTCTCACTCTGCCTCATTAATAGACTATTTAATGCAAATCAACAATACATGAGACTGTGGTTGAATCATTCAAATAAAACCAAATAAAGAAAAAAAAAATCTATGTAAAAATACATTCATAGCTTAATTAATGTATGGCTTGATCAGCTGCTCATTTAGCTGCAGAAATCCACTTCTACCGTCAATCTGGAGTTTTGTAAATCCGGTAAAAGGCTCAGGCTTTCTTCTGTGTTTGATCATGTGTACATCTCAGAGCTCAACAATAATCCACAATCTCTGAAACTCCCATAAAGTTTGTTAATTACAGCCAACGCCCGTAGTTTCTATGGGAATTCTCAGCTGCGACTACTGCCACTAAGGGGTTTGGAGGTGCATGCTGGGATTACATGATGACAACTACAGGAGATCTGTTGGTGGACTTCTAGTACTGTATAATCATAGTAAATTAAATTTAAACAGAGACATTTTTTCACTTGCCATATAGCAGCGGAAGTAGTTATAGTTCAGTCTATTTGCATTGAATACTTTTTAGTAACATTTAATGACTAATAAATAATGTCCAATCGTGTCATATTTTAGAAGAAATTTTCTTTTGAGCCAGTTTTAATGCCTTAACCCCAATACTTAACCTAAATACTTAAGTAACAGTGCACATACAGACTCGCAATTAGCCTTTGAAGACACATAGTTTTCTTTTCAACTACCTGAAGAAATATCAACAGGACAGGCCAATGTGCACACACAGAAGACCATTCACATTATCTGGACTGGGACCCAATTTAGGACCTGAACGTGGTGAAGCAACACTGATAAGAGCCAAGAGAAACTCCAGTAATTAATCACATAATGACAGCGTGCAGACCGGCGCTGCTACACACGCCATGCTGTTTACCCAATACTAACCACTGCAGCTGGAGATATGTGTGTGCAGTTTAAAGAGGAGAACTACTACAGAAGGATGTATTACTTCAACCAATACTTTTACACTTACTCCGGATATTGCTGTTTTAATCTGTACTCAAGTCCCCATCTGTGACTGATATGCTGTCTGCTAAAATACTTTTTACTTTCTGTTAACTTAAAAAAATAGTTACTTGTAAAATTGTTAATTTATTTATTTATTGACCAGCCAGAACCACACACTTTGACAAAGACAAGTGGATCAGTGCGTGACGGACAAGCGGATTAACCAATCAGAGGGATGCATGGTCCATTCGCATCAAAAACAAACATGGACTGAGAAACAGTTTTACAGAATCAACAATCGAACCGCCAAACTATTACTTATTTCAGCTAAAAGTATTTTGTTCTGAATGATAAGAGAATTTTGGAGAGGACAGGTCTTCCGCATTTGAGAGACACGTGGTACAAATTAGCGGCTGAGGTTGGATTGCCTCAAGTTTGGACAAATCTTCTGGATTTGAACAGAATGTGGAAGGAACTGGCTGGTCAGGCAAACTATTTATACTACTGCTACTTCAAACTGCCAAAATACTACTAGTTAGTCAGTAAGTAAAGTATATATATGTAGCGCTTATCACAGACATAGGTCACAAAGTGCTTCACATACAAAAAATATAAAAAACTACTACTACTACTACTACTACTACTACTACTACTACTACTACTACTACTACTACTACTACTACTGAAATATAATTGCACCAACTACTACTGGTACTTCTGCTCGTACTGCTACAACTACAACAACTACAACTGCAACTAAAACTCTAACTATAACTACAACTACTGCTACTACCACCAAGACTATATTTGACTAACATGCCTTCACTGAATCAACGTGTAATACACGCTGTTGTTGTTTTCAATGATTACAAAAGCACTCCTGCAGAATTGTAATTAATATTTGAGAGAAGATTGGATCTGAGTGGCCTGAAACCGTACAGAGAAATTAGTTCACCGGCTGTTTCAGGCAAAGCAGACAGAGGAGGGATGTTTGTTTTTTAAAGGCAATGCTAGGAGACATTTACAAGAGTTAATAAAAAGTGAAATATGTAGTTTTCTTTGCTATGGTTCACATTGCGGCTACTCATGACTTTAGCAGGCTGTTTAGGAATGTATAACAATACATAGGCCTGTCACGATATATTGCTGAAGTAAACAGAAACGATAAACGATAATACTGAAACTAATTTATGCCACTAACACAATAACCCAAAAGCAGATTTAAACCACAAAATCATGAGCTGCAATAAATAAATAGCAGAATTAGTAATTAGTACTTAGTTTTCATCTGTAGTGACTCATAGAAGTTAGTAATTCAACCTTTTACATCTTAAATCTGATCATATAGCCAAAAAATAACAAAAAAATCCCAGTAGTACAAATACAATGTACATACGATAAATACTGACCCCCCAAAATACTGTTCTAGCTTTCATATATTGAACAATAAGTTGTACGAATCCCAAACTTGGAGAAATTGAAGGGGCCACACTAGCAACCACACAGACAAATCAATATGCAAAACATGCACACTGAAGACACACATTTCCTTGCCCAAAAAATAGACAAATAATTGCAGCATGCCAGAGAGTAGTTATTAAAACACCTCACAATAAGGGAGTGAGCACTGGCTGTTTAGGAACTTGCAAAATCTGGAAGGGAAAAATGAATAAGATGGATGAGATTCTGGTGTATTATTACAGTATCTATGATCAACACTATTGCAATTAAGGCTTAGGGGAGAAGACATATTAACATTGTTTTGTATGAAGAGCTGTATTGTTTTCAAGATTCCCCGGTCTGAGTTAATAAGTGCACCACATGTCTTCATAATTTATCTTATGAATCAGTCGCTCATCCAAGGCTGCGTCTGTACACAATTATGAACGCTGTACTGAATGTTGAATAGGCATTTTATTGGTGGTGAAGTTATTAGCATAAGGGCGGAAGGTTTTTTGGAGTAGTTTCAAATTGCGATTCATTTTAAAGGGCCCACATCACAAACATACCTGGAGTTGTGTTTTGTTTCATTCACACATGTTTAACACACAAATGCTGCATATTTAAGCTGAGTTCTTCTCTCCAAAAGAAAACACTCTGTTCCACCTTGTGATGTCATGTGGTAACACAGGAAGTCAGTGGCATGCAGTCAGGGCAATCAAGGCAAGCAGTGGTTGCCTAATAAAATCTAAAATTATTGTGTGTCAAAAGTATAATTAAATAGTTTTGAATTATCTCAAAATAATCCATTTTCCCTTCACTTCTGTTTGTTTGAAACATGGTTATAGTCATGGTGTCCACTGAGCTAGTTTCAGGGCTAGTTTGTGTGAAATGGAGGATCTGGACGGAGCCGTGGAGTGAGAGCGGCTCAAACTATTACACACATGTGGCAGAAAATGTGTGTGTTCTGGACCTACTCCGCTTCAGGGAAATACAGGATGTTTCTTCAGACGTGGTTTTGATTTGCATCTGCGCGAGGTGAGTGTGAGCGCGCTGTTCTAACGCAGAGCTGTGTTTAAGGGGATGTTCGTGATACATCAGGCTGTATTATAAGTGCAGCTTTCTGACCAGTGCACTGTTGTTGTTTGTATCTCTTCACGAATGTACATTCTGTGTAGTAAGTGCATTACACATGTGTAGAGCAGTCATATACTGTATCTCTTGTATCGGTTCTAGATGCATAATAATAATTACATAGACAACAATAGTACGGCTCAGCTGAATAAACAAATAGACCACAAATAGCCCTGTTTGTACAAACAAGGTGACCCTAACCCTAACCCAAGGTAACCCTAATACTAACCCTAACCCTAAGTCCAATATATACAAATATTAATAAACTATGTAGGTCTAGGTCTCTCTAAATTGACTCAAAAATTCCTCAGTATATATGCATTTAATATGTCAGTAAAATAAATATACAAATTTGCAATGTAGTATGTATAAAAAGTGACGTTATTACATTATTATCGACTAAATATTAAAGTCCGCCACAAGTCTGCTAGCCTACCTATAAAACTCACCACATGCTACTGCAGGAAGTGCTCCATTGTGTTTTTAAACTCCATACACCTTCACTAGAATCATTTGGATGATTTTAGCCCTGGAATTGCCGGTCTCTACTGAACAAAAGGTAAAAGGCAGCTGTTACCACTACATGACATCACAAGGTGGAAAAGAGCATTTTGAGCTTTGGAGATGTAGACAGAATAATAATAAAGGATACTCAAACATGTGTGAATGAATGAAAACACAACTCCAGGTATGTTTTTGATGAGGTAACAACATTATAACATGGCTAAATGCTCACAAGAGTCAATTTAGCGTAATATAGGACCTTTAATAGTTGGATTATGTACAGATTTCACATTTTAAACACGTCCAAGGGCATGAGAATTGAGAGAAGAATGAAATCTGAACTGCTAAACTAATACAAGAATCTTATGTTGTTCTGGTTTTGTAGAGATAAACTACAGGATCAGTAGGTCTTATAGAGAATTAGCCTGGATATTTGGGTGTTTGCAGAGGAAATTGCATTACTTAAGTAGATGCAATTTGCAAATTTTCGTGGTTAATTTTTGTGGTTTTGATTTGGCTGCAATATATCTTAGACCTTTAATACCATTATCACCTTGAAGCAAGAGGGTCAGTTCAATTCCCAGATCAGTTGGGGTTTACTGTATATAATTCCTGACTACTCATATTCTCCCTGCAACAATTGAAATCCTCCATCTTGTCATGACCAAAACTCTTGCTCAAGATCTGGGGGAAGGGCACTGCTCCTGAAAGCTTGCCCCATGCAGTTACACTGAAGTCTTGGTCAAATGCATAAAACAAAATATCCCTTTAGGGTACAATTAAAAACTTCAACTCTCCCTCCATAATATAAGAGGATCATTTGTACATTTGTGTGGGACTGGAGAGTGTCAGTGTGTAGCCCGGAGGAGCAGACAGCTGTCCTCTCCTGGATATTGCCTCCAGTGCTACCAGTCGTCCCAGGCTGATAGCAGTGAGGTGGGCTTGTAAGGAGAGGATAGCTATAATGGAAAACACCCATCTCTGTAGGTGTGTGTGTGTGTGAGTGTGCGCTGATTAAAAGCAGATGGCCCCTGGAGGTTCTTATCATTGTTGCTGTTTTCACTGACTCTTCTTCTGTCCCACTAAAACAACCAAACAGCTACCACCCACCCACAAGTCCAGCCCCCCTACCTCTCCCTCCATGCATACGTCTACTCTGGTCTATTCACACTCCCCCGGTCTCTCGGCTTGACCTAACGTTGACAGTAAATACTCCCCAAAGCTGCCCTCCCCAAACCGTAATAATGACCACACAGGCAAATTTACACATAGGCTGAATACACAGGGAAGAGTCCACGGTCTCAGGGCCTCTCGGTGGACACAGCGGTTAAGCACACACACTCAATCACGACCCAGTCACGGAGATATGTGGGCAGACCAAAGCAGCAGTTTTATGAGGTGTAGGGAGGGAAGTAAACAATAAGTATGGAAAAGTTGTTGGTGGTGGTAGTAGTAGTAGTTGGTGTAGTAGTAGTAGTCGAAGCAATGGAAAAAGTTGCTATAGCGGTAGCAGGCAAGCATGGCATGAGAAATATTAATATCACTAGTGGTTTTTCACTGGCTTTTAACAGTTCTGACTTCTATTTTTGTTTCTATGTGATTTTTTTTCTTTTCATTGACATAGGAGATTGTTGCTACTGGTTTAGTATTGCATTTTGTGTGTAATGTAAAGTTGTAAACATGCAATAGAAATACATTTGGCATTGGTATAGGCCTGTATAATCACCATTTACACTAGCTGAATTATTAGTAATATAGGCATTCATAGCTGTAGTGGTAGTAATAGAAGGAGGAGTACTAATATTAGTAATAGTTAATTAAAATCCCTGTTCTTTGATTTGTTGACTATTTGCTTACTCATATGCACTCAAATATATCTTCATTTCTATATTTATTATATTATTTTAGTTATATATGTTTCATATGAGGTAAACTCAAAATTGTAAACCTTGTAATTATAAAAGCACAAAATAAATAGTTTTGTATGTTGCCCAAATAATAGCAATCACAAAATATTTACTTTGACCTGTGGTCGTTAATAAACACACAACTTCAAAAACATGTTGTGTGCAGACTGTTGGTGCATCAGCACAACAGGACACTGTGAGAGGATGTGGTTTTGACCTGTTTGAGTATACAAACAATGTACCTACTCCTGACGAGAAAGGGAGTTTTATCTTAGTAAACAAAACTAAAGCAGCAATACCTATTACCAAAACCTGTTAAAAGGACTTATTGTGATAGCAGTATTGTAGCAGTAGTATTAGCAATGAAACAGTGGGACTAGAGTAGAAACAACAGATGAAGCAGCATACTTTTTCCAAGGTTACATCAGTTTGAGGGCATTTAATTAGTGTTACTCTTTTGAAAATTAATAATATACTACATTAATCTTTATTCTTCAGTGTCCATTGCTCATTAAAAATCTTGGCTTCAAATAGCATCATTAATAGAATAAGCGTATTTGTGTAAGTGCAATAGGACAAGACCACAAGCAGAGAAAACATAAAACTTGAGACTTTGAGAGGAAAATAAAGGAGAGAATCAGTGTTGGACATAAAGAGGCCAGATAAGGTGCATCCCACTGGGCAGGCTGTCATTACCACTTTGTCCAGAAAGAAACAGAGAAACAGCTTTGGACATGGTGTAACTGAAACCTCCCTTTGTTGTAGAGTCGGAGGCATGCTTTTGAAAACAATACTTACTTTTATTACTCAGGAGTATTCTGGGGGCAGGTCCCATTGTAAAATATAGCTGAAAGCAGGAATTAATGATAGGTGTTTTTACTTTCCACTGGGATGATATAGCCTCACTCCAGATGGGATTTAACACTAGACTAAAGTCCAAAAATAAATCTGGCAGATTGATTATAGCACTTCCAAAAACATACCAAAAACCAGCAAGGTAGCAGTTAGCTAGTATGACTATACTTTTATATTAGTAACTGCAAATAGGATCATATCTCACTATGTATAGGATACCTCCATCCATCCATCCATTTTCTCCTGCATGTTGCCACTCAGCCACCGTGCCGCCCTATAGGATACCTTTGTATTTTTACTAGAGATGCACCGGTCTAGCTTTTTCTGTTCCAATACCGATTTCTATACTATCACTTTAAGTATCTGCCAAGTGCAGAGACTGAAAATATGACAAATTATTTCCTTTAAACACAAACAGCATATGGGAAAAATTATCTAAATGTGTTTTGTAACTTATTTATAATTTAAAGTAATTACAGAACAGCTTTGAAAAATTACAGAACAGCTTTGATTCAATATTACGAGGTGTTTGGGACAGACATCGGCCACTAAATTGTCTATCGTTTCATCAAAATGGGATATCAGCTGAACCAATACTATGGGGCTGATATCTGATCCATCAAAATTGTCAATATCCGTGCAATAACCGATACCAGTATCGTATATTTACCTCGAGTTTGGTGATGGTTGGTATTAGTAGCAATAATGGCATATCAGCACAAACATGAAAGATGCAAGGATGCAAACTGTGTAGAACAGTCTAGAATAAAAGCAGTTCCTCACTAAATTATCTTATATTGGAAACTGGATGTTTATTCCCTTAAATAGCTTTGGTCGGACTACTGTAGATGTGTGAAATTCCCTTTAATGCACACAAATATTGACTGACTTAGACAAATACAGCGGGTAATGCATATTTATGACAGTTGGATCAAAGTGAATTCATTGCAGACATTAAACACACCTAAATCCTGACTCTGGACTCTAGGAACAGCTCATAATGCTGTCTCTTTGGGGATTATTGGAGTGATTGAAATCAGATAGAGCGCCTCTCCCACTCTGCAGTGTTTCCAGCCCAATGTGCAGCTTCCTGTGAGTATGGCACTGTGCTCATTATCACCTCCAACAAACTGCCATCTAATTTCACACTCTTGGACCTCGTGAGCAGTGCACACATGTACCTGCAGCTCCTCTATTCACACCTAGGCAAGCTTTTATCAAAACAAGAACACAAAAAGAACAAAGGGGACACACCCAGTTGCTTTGAAACGCAGTCTCACACACACACACACACACACACACACACGCACGCACGCACGCACGCACGCACACACGCACACACACACACACACACACACACAGCAGAGTCCCATGAGCCCCTATGCTGTCCGCCCATCAGATAAAGTAGATCATTTGACATTGTCCAACATGCAAAGAGAGGGCGCCAAGTTGGACTAACTCCACATATGAGAAAGGCCTCTTTGTGACTGCAGTCCTCCACAGAAAAACTAAACACATGACATGACAAGTCCTACGCACATATCCAATTACAGATTAATTAACATTCATTTAAAATGTGATTGTGTACTGAAACTAGGTGATTCCAGAACATTTTAGGGACATTCACAAACACCACATCTAAACTGAGACTAAACTGGGAGCAAATCTGGACTACAACAGGATAACGCCATGAACTACTACATGAACCACTGAACTAACACAAAATGAGCTTTAAGCCATGTTATAATGGTGTTACCTCCTCAAAAACATACCTGGGGTTGTGTTTTTTGGTTCATTCACACATAGAATCATTTATTATGAGTCTGTTTACATCTCCAAAGCTCAAAATGCTCTGCTCCACCTTGTGATGTCATGAAGCTACGGTTTTACCTTTACCTGTGGTTTTACGTTTAGTTCAGTAGAAATGGGCAGTTCCAGGGCTGAAATCATCCCAGTGATTCTAGTGAAAGTATATGGAGTTTAAATACATAGTGAAGCACTTCCTGTATTACCACATGACATCACAAGGTGGAACTGAATGTTTTCTGTTTGAGAGAAGAACTCAGCCTAAATATTTAGGGTTTGTGTGTTAAACGTGTGAATGAAACAAAACTCAACTCCAGATATGTTTTTTTGATAACGAAACAACACTGTAACATAAATGAGAAAATACCATAATATAGGACACAATCTTAAGTCTAAACAAAAAGGCATATTTTGACCAAAAAAACTAAAGAGCTTGAACACACAGCAATTATAAGCAGAAATGGTCAGAGGGAGACACAGAATAAAATGCCAGGGAACGTAACTTGGGAGCAGTATTGTTCTTCCTCCTGCTTCTAGCTATTTGTCAGGAATCCCACAGAGACATTTGGCCTGACATTTGAGTGACGCTGTAGCTTTAGGAGCAGCTCTGATCATGTCAAATGCTTAGAAAGGTCTTTTTTAGGCTTCTCCTGTAGCTCTAAAAAGCTTCTATTTGAAGGTAAGTGAATTAAATTTGCATGTAATGGATGTTTTATGGCCAGCGCAGAATAAATGAGGGATTTGAGATAAACAGTGTTCGACAATGGTTTTGGGGGACTCACGATGTCTTTGGATGTATGGCTCCGGTCCGTTCACAGTCGTAAACGATGAAGTTCCCAGATACCACAGCTGTGCCATTCACTTTTATCGCCACCGAAACAGTCAGATGATCTGCACAAACAAAGGAAACAGTGAGGAGTGCTGCCAGCTTTCAAACCATTCAAAATTCAGCCCGTGTCACAAGACAAAACAGAGCCGACAGATGTCCTACAAGATTTGCAGAAGTTGGGGATACAAGTGCATTTCCCCCAGCAAAAAAGAAAACAAAAACAAAAATTGTGGAATCATTTCTATAGCTCAGTTTAAAGGTAAAATGCACACATTGTATGTTTTAAAGATTTTGTCACATTATATTTTTAAGTCAGGAAGGGAATGTGATGTAAAACTTCTGTAGATAATGGATACTTTTACTCTGCATTCTGAGAAAAATAACATAGCTTATATATAAGAAAAGACAAGTGCCTCATTTTTATTTATTTATTTAAATGTAATAATGGGTATTTTTATTTAATTATTTAATTTATTTCAATTCTTCCATTTTTATTTAAAACCACCAGTGTGTGCGGTGATTTGAAGATGGATTTGGCAAAAGTTTTACATCAGATGATCTTGCCTGGTTATCTGATTTTAGAACAAACACGAGGTTACACTGACTTCACTGACTTGTACCCCTTGTGGCTGGATTATGTACTGAATCCACATTGTTCTACTGATGTACATTTATATAGTTTTGCTTCTCACCTGTGCCGGGGAGAATGGGCTGGTAATTCTCTCGGGGTAGCAGGGGGCAGGTCTGGATCTGAGCAGGGCCATAGTCCAGGTGCACGGTCGCAGCTGTAGATACCCCTGGCCCGTATTCACACTCCACCCGAGAGCCAATGAGATCAGGGACACTCCCATTTATCAAGATCCCAATGTCCTACAACCACAAAGACAGATCAATATGAATCAATACAGCTGCTTCCTCACACTGGCCCACACACTTATAGTTATTTGCAGAAGTTACATTTAACCTAAGTGGAATGTATAATGCAAACTTTTACTCTGAGTTCATCCACAATGATACGTATTTGGGCATATTGCGTTTGACATCGCCACATTCTATAGGCCAATATTAATTAATACAAAAGGGAGGCACCTTAATTTCCTATTTTTAAATGCAGATTTTGGTGGTAAAACAGCAAGTTCTTGGGCCTTGTCAAAAATAGAAATGCTCAGGTTCAATATTTGCAATGTAATCTATAGGGAAAACTTGCCCCCCATCTGGGAGTATGACATCATCTAGAATCTGAAAACCACCAATACTACAATTGTGTATAGTGGAACATTTTGTCTATTCATTGATGATGTTCTAGCAAATGCCATTCCAAACTCAATGCAATTTATCCAGGCTTAGAAGTCCTAAAAGAATAAATGCGTGCAAGTTTTCTTTTATACCTTTGAGGGAACGTGAGAAGTACAACAGTAATAGTAGGGACACAGTTACTTATTTTAAAAGCAGATACTCCAGAGTACTAGTCGACTACTGATGTCTCTATATGCGTAGGCCTGCCTGTCACAACAACAAATGTTAAAAAGTATAACAATAATAATAATAATATATTTTTTTTAACACATAAATACCAAAAAATACCAATTCGCTCACTAACTTCTCCTTTCTACTATTGTCTCTTATAATCTAAAGCAAATTATTAGTCGACTAATATAACCCTAACCCTAACCCAAGACTACAACCCTAGTACACAGTGCCACCAAGACATTCACATTTGGATTTAGTTATTAGTAACTCTGAAGTGAGGTTAGTATGAGCTATTCGTTTACAATATACAATATAACTGTTCCCCCATATTTAGTAATATTTTCAACTTCAATAATATTATTTTAAAGTGATAAGACCTTCATTATAAAGCACTTCCTTCCACTTCCAACTCTCTTACTTATACAGTAGTAGAGTAATAGCCCTAGTCTTTAGCAGAGGTTGAACGACATTGGCTTTTATTCAAATTTGTTCAGTAGTTCAAGGAGAGAAGCCGAGAAAAGCGAATGTGCAATGAAGAAACAGATGGCGGGGTGCTAGCATCACGTCTAAAATTGGCTTAAGTGATGAAGTATGACAGACATATAATGAGAAACATAGCACCTCGCTGACATGACTGCATTTCAGCAAAAAAGATTTCAATGTGTGAAGAGGAGACAGCGGCAAGGAGGCTGCTATAGGATACAAGCAAAGACAGTGAGGCTCTGCAAAATATAAGATGCCACAGTAAAGCGATGCGTTCTTTATATTATTTAGTTTGGTGAAGATTGGTGAATTGTGTGGGGGTTTTTTTGTGTGAATTGTGTGGGGTTTTTTGGGCTCCTGTTATAATATTTACTCTGACACCCCTTCCTTACGTGTCCTGCTGTTTCAGATTTGTGCCACAAAATTCCTTTGCCCAATCTTCACTGCTGTAGCCAAACCAACAGCCACCCCAGCTTCTCTGTCACATCCAAAGACATCTATTACACATCCTCTACAACAAGTCTCTCAAACAGTAAACACCTTGCACCTTGTGATGCAATTTGGTATTACTGGAAGTGCTCTACTGTGTTTTTAAACTCCATACACCTTCACTAGAATCAACTGGATAATTTCAGTTTTGGAATTGTCCATCTCTACTGAATAAAAAGTAAGACGTGGAACAGAGCATTTTGAGCTTTAGAAATATCGACAGACTAACAATAAAGCATTACTCAAACATGTGAATGAAATGAAACACAACTCCAGGTAGGTTTTTGACGAGGTAACAACATTCTAACATGGCTTAGAGCTCACAAGAGTCAATTTTGCATAATATAGGACCTTTAAGTAGATAACTGCATTAAATAAACAGTCAATATGACCAAATTGCAGATCGTCCCAAGGATTACAATTCAATTTTACCTTACAAACAAAAAAAAGATTAGCACCTCATCAATTAGTTAATCTTGGTTGAAATAACATATTTCAGAGCATAATTATACACAAATTATTATATTAAAATAGGGAAAAAGAAGCATCTGTCAATTAGTTTAGTCTGGAAAAACACAAAACTGGGAGGAACTAGCACAAACTTGTCCCTAAACCCCTTCTATTGTCTTTTTGGAATTGATCATTTCCTGTCTCAGACCTGCTTCCTGTTTGGGGGACAGCCTTGAGCAGTCTTTCCTGTGGCTCTGAGGATGCCTGAAGGATGGGGCTGACCTACATAACAAGAAAATTTCACCAATTAATGAACCAATTAATGACCTGTCTCCACGCCGCCTCTTCTCATTACGAGCCATAATTACAGGTCAAATGCATTTAACGTGTCAGGATTCAGAAACAGCCAATTCAACTGGGCTGCTCCTTTTAGACTTATTTTGCGCAAATGTGAGAAAAACAACATAGCCATCATAGTCCTCAAATGACACTTGCCATGTATTTGTTATTATGATTTATTATCACGTCAAGTTTCATTAAAGTGAGTCTAATGGGATTATTAGTGAAGTCAATAGCACATTTCCCATATCTGAGAGATTTATAAATAGGCTTAATACAAAAAGTTATTGCTAGAATTATCATCTCATCTTTCTGATTGTTACGTTTCAGCGACAGCAAATCATGTAGTGACTTTATATTCCTCCTCTGCACAAAACTCCATCTGGAAAATCTGGCTTTATCACTCAAACAGCCAACGATCTGATATTAAAGGTCCTATATTATGCAAAATGGACTCTTGTGAGCTTTAAGTCATGTTATAATGCTGTTACCTCATCAAAAACATACCTGGAGTTGTGTTTTGTTTCATTCACACGTTTGAGTAATCCTCTATTATTAGTCTGTCTACATCTTCAGATCAAAATTCTCTGTTACACCTTGTGATGTCATTAAGCAGTAGTTTTCATGTTAACAGCTACCTTTTACTTTCAGTTCAGCAGAGATTGGCAGTTCCAGGACTAAAATGATCTAAATGATTTGCATGAATGTGGATTTTAAAAACACAGTGGAGCACTTCCTGTATTGCCACATGACATCACATGGAGTGTTTTCAGTTTGAGAGAAGAACCCTAAATATGTAGGGTTTGTGTATTGGACATGGGTGAATAAAACACAATTCGGGGGATGTTTTTGATGATTAAACTACATTATAACATAGATCCAAAAGGCGTAATATGGGGCCTTTAATATATATTATCCACTGCTCAGCTTTGCTTTTCCCTAACCACTATGAGCACGCAAAGACTGAAGGAAAACAGGGTAAACAATGTTTATAATCCAAGGCACGTTGTTTGCCCCTCAACAACTTATCTAAGCATCAACTCCTAAAGTGTTTATGTGAGGTCAAAAACTTTCCAGATTACAGTTCAATGAGTCAGCCTTTGCTATTGTCTATTTAGTTACTGCCAATGTCAGAAAAAAAAAATATTTGGCTTGTTAGATGAAGCCTAAACACCAGTCTGTTGTTGGAGGGTGAGTGGTACAGGTTTAATGTTTAACCCACCTTGATGTCTGCGGAGATGCTGATCTCAGGAGGGGTGAGGGTCATGGATGGACACTGCTGTGGCCCCTCTCCCAAGCTGATCCAGGAGCGCGGAGAAACGCCCAGACTGCAGTCCTTCTGGAGACTACACCTGCACACAAAATACAATTCATACTTAAAGGTGCACTCTGTAACTTTTCTGATTGGGGTCCAATACCTGCTTTGTTTTATTATTGTAAAACCTGTATGTATCTACAGTTCACCTGTTTTTATTTTTGCTTAAACGTGCACTGTGTAACTTTTCTGGTGCAGGTTACGCCACCTGCTTGTCTTCATGGGGATGTTGTTGCTTTGTCTGTAATGTTCCAGTATGGCATTAAATGTATCCATCTTGCATTTTCTCAATAACATGGGTTTTTATTGACCTAAAAGCTTTCATTCTGTGAATGCGCGCCTCTCCACAGATCTGACATGTAACTTGACCCTGTGGTGTAACCTGCTGTCTGTGACGGACCCTCCGCCAGAAAAATTACACATTGCCTTTATTCAGGTCTGACTTAGAACTTGGCCTGGTGACATCACCTGCTTCTCTCCATGGAGATACTGTATGTATGTTTAATGCCATATTGTGCAGCATTCTAGGCAAAGCAATGACATCTGGATAGAGGCAAGCAGGACTCTCCAACAGAAAAACCACACCTTTAATACCAGGTGTTGTATATTCAATGACTATTTGGTCTCTTGCACCGGCATGTTGTTGTAAATTTGACAAGAGCCTCAGACATGCCTATTCAGCAAAAAACAGCCTATTTCCTGGGGAAGTTTGCTCTGAGACATTGTGGAGGAAGATTGTCTATTATCAGCAATGCCTTCCCTTGAACAAGAACATCTAATATACAGTAATTGCTTGTCAATGGTGCTGCTTGTAACTATCAAGAGCTGCTCCAACTCAGCACCAGCGCTGCACTGAGAATACCAAGCCTTAAGGTCAACATGTCACCCTTTTGTGTGGAAAGAAAACACAAATTTACAACGCCCTACCGTTTTAATTTTGGTTGGAATTTGCACTGCCAGGTTTCACGGTCGGCTGCCCGGAGATTTATGAGGTGATGCTTGCGTTCACATAATGCGTTCAGGTTTTGCTTTTTAAAATGGCTCAACACTAGGGACAACTTGACACTGGGTCACACTCGCAGCTATGGCAACCTGCCCCAGGCGAAGATCAGGGGCTAGTTACAGGCAGTAGAGTGAGGAAAACCAACAATAACTAAAACTGTTTCTGTGTGTGGCATTGACTGGAGGACACATAGAGTACAGCAGTGTGCCTATCTGTGAGTCTAATAAGGTCTAGAGCAGAGGCAGTGTGTGTGAGGGGGACAGAGAGAGGGGGAGAGAGGGGGCATTCAACAAGCAAGGTGGCCCTGGAAGTGACTTGTGCCTCGCTAATGAACTTGACTGTTTGGCAGGAAGCGCAGTTCATCTGTGAGAGGACAGGGCGACCTCCAACTGAGGAGAACTCAAATAGACCCCCTCTAACAATGTCCATTACAAAGAGCACAGTTTATACCCCACCTCATGCCTATGGAGGAGTTCAAAACTGACTTATTTAAAAACTACTATTTATATTCAATAAACGTTCATGTATACAAGAGGAAAGGCATGTTTTATGTACTAGGGATGTCAAAAGTACTGAAAATCAGATACTAATCGATACAAAAAAAATCAGGACAAGTATTAGACCACATAGACTAGTACACTACACCCATAGACCACTATGGAACATACCTGGATGACTGAGGAATTACACAGATGTAACTACAAGGTAATATACAAGAAAATACTATGATTTCATGTGTTGAAATGAAGGTTGTTGTTTATTACCATTGCTATTGGAATTGGTATTGAGTGTTAAGTCTATTCTTTAGTATTAAAATAATAATACATTATAAATTATCAGCATTCATACAGGGTTCAGTTTATAATATTAACATGTAATAAAGTAGAATGACAGATGTATGAGAAATAATGTAAATACTATCGCGTCACTTGAAACCATGTTAATTTCATCCCATCACCAATTACTGTTCTGTAAAGATGTATGCATATTTGTAAATGTATTTTTTTAATTTATTGCTCATTTCTAACTGCTAATATGAGTGGGTGGGGCTGATCTCAAACTGAATTGGGGCTCTGATGAACTTGACTGTCTGTGCATCTGCTGCCCTATGAAA
The DNA here is from genome assembly GCA_029959045.1 of Taenioides sp. WSHXM2023. Classification (NCBI taxonomy): domain Eukaryota; kingdom Metazoa; phylum Chordata; class Actinopteri; order Gobiiformes; family Gobiidae; genus Taenioides; species Taenioides sp. WSHXM2023. The sequence goes on along the minus strand of CM057086.1, from coordinate 22,062,381 downwards.
AGGACAAAGTGACCTCAGAGCGCACCCAACCCAAATAGACCCCATTTACCACTGTCCCGCGCAAAGACACCACCTCATCACTTTTACACTAAAAAAACTCCTCTATCCTCGTGTCCTCCCCCTCTCCTTCTCCCCCCTCGCCACATGCCCGCTAGTGTTTGTGCAAAATGTATGTGCAGAGTCCAGACGCTGAGTCCCTGTGGCATTGAGGGACAGAAAGGGGCTGTGAGGTCAGATGCTCCACTAAAAATAACCCATGGAGTGGCTCTGCTGCTAGCTACATAACCCCCTATCGCGAACACACTCCCCAGCACTAACAACTCTCCAACTTAGCAGAGCAGTGGGGGAAAGGCTCAGTGGTTAGAGCCCCATCAGCTACTAACACGTCCTCATCAGATTCATGCTAATTCGACCAGCAATTTGCCACTTCTAGTCTCAAGTAATCACTTCTACTTCCTCCCAAAATGAGGAAAAAAACATGCAATGCATAAAACTAAATCCATGCAATCAGGGGTGGACTTATGTGGTTAGATACATTGAGGGTTTGTTCACGTTGTCCTAGTTTGGTCCTAATTTAAGACCAGTTTAGATCATGATCCTTGCCATAGATTTAGCTGAGTCCTGTTCTAGTTCAGAATTTGGTTTTCGGTTTAGCCCCAGTTAGGGCTGGGCTGTTGATTGAAAACATTGTTTGTAATGTAGTTTTGAAGATATGCAAATTTTAAAATCAAATATGTAATTTGTAATAGAAAATGTTGCAAAAAGAGATGATAAAAGTTGAAAATTAAAAAAAACACATTTCTGTTGGATTTGCATAATATTATCTGAATATCAATATCAGAATACTCAAAAAATTATTGAGATGTGAATATCGTCCAACACTATAGTCCCCCATAGCCCTAATTTTACACTAAAAGTGTGACATTTTAGTGACCTAAGTAACTTTTTTTTCCTCAGATTTGTTTAATCACATAATAATTTGCTATCTTGATGTAATAATGTATTGAAAGAATACATAAATTGAATTATCATGGCTAATTAAGTTCCAACAAAATAGCATTATCAATCTTTTCATGCTTCTGTGTTTTATACCTTCTTTTAAGATCTAATTGCTTTTTTGTATTGAGTTTGATGTTGAGGTCACTTATGAATTTGTGATGTTTTGCTGAAAGATGATTGGGGCTTTAGAAGGGGGTCTAAATGAGTGTCTTGTATGGAGTCGAACACATGTGGCTGCCTCTGTGTTTCTGATTTACAGACAGACAGGAGACAACACAGGTGCAGTCTGTACCAGCTCTGTAATTGGGGTCAGTAAAAAGCCAAGAAAGAAACATACCATGCTGTGTGACAAGAATAGCCAAAGTGCTGTGCTGGCTGTTTCTCCAAAATATAGATATTATGAAACTGAAGTACCATCAAAATCATCCCTGAACCAAAGCTCCATTCATTGTATGATAGTCACAAATATAGCTACATTATTTTTGGACAGAAGTAAATAGTTGCAACTTTTTTGACAAGAATTTGCGATCATGTTTGGAATAGAGATAGCATATCAGCTCTCAGTCATAAATCTCCAGCAGAGGCCGATATTTTGGCCAAATATCCATGAAAAAGCTTTGTTTGAAGCCTTTAGTCCAAAGAGGGTACTGCAAAAAATGTGACTACACTGGACTCTACACAGTTTGTAGTAAAAGAAAATTGTAGGTGAGTTAATACTAAATTTTAGTTTGCTAATTTGGGGAAAAGTGACCTTAAAAAAAGATAGATTTTGATAGTGTAATGTTAATTGTTAATTTGTAAAGTATTAAATGTAGTGATATTGATTTTGCTCAACAGTGTTAATACGAATCAGTTTCTTAATTTTTCTTATGAATTTTGTGTATTTATTTTTGTTTTTTGTTTGCAAGGTGTTAGTTGCTATCATTTGCTACTACTGAAATTGTGATTTGATTTTGAATATTCTTACAAGCCTGGGCATAAAAAAAAAAAATCTAACACCAATGATTTATAGTACTGACCCCTAAAAGAGAGGGAGCAGCCAAAAGGTTTAGTACCAGAACATTTTAATAGTTTTAATGGCAGTAATAAAATGATATAATGAGATTAATTTTATTGAGAAGTGCAGTGGGACTTAAAGAATGAATGTAAGAGTGAAAGGCTGTCTGTGTTTACGTCTGGTTGTGTGTATGGCTATCTGTATCTGCATTTCAACACCCAAGAAATGTGGATGCTAAATAGAAATGAGAGGAGATGCCATACTTCTTCTTATAAGTCTTTTGAACAAAAGAAATCTATTCACACCTTCAAGTCCACTACAGAGTCGATCTTGAACAGCTCATAGATAAAGTTTGACGTAAGTGCAAAAACCCACTTCCTGAAAACAACATCTGAAAAGAAACCTTGAGAAATGAATCAACAAATAGTGGATGAAGAGTAACAATACTGTCCAAGCAACTCTTTTTGTCCCACGCTGCAAACCGTAGCTCTAACTTCAATATCAAAGATGACACATATCCCATATATAATTTCACTTTTTCCTTGTACTTGTCAGACATTGCCTTTTTAAGCATTGTGATCAAGCACAATAGCCTCATTTCGGATTCACAAGACTTTTCACGGTATCTTAAAATGTCACGATCACCCATTTTCCTAGCCCAGTTTTTTTTAAGTCATTTCAAACAAGCTCTTAAAATAAACAGAGTTAACATATATGCAGCTAAATTATGAATTGAGAAGGCGCACCACCTCTTCATGTGTTGGAGGGTAGAAAGATTTCAGCCAGCAATAAACAGCAGAATAATGTACTGCCAAGATACAGTGAAAGAGACTGGGAAATGAGACAATTTGTAAAAGGAAAGACCAAATTTTTTACTATGATTTTTGGAAGCCCTAAAAAGTAGCAAGTTAAATTAATTAAAGGTGCACTGTGTAACTTTTCTGGTTCATCTGCTTGTTTCATAATGATATCATTGCTTTGCCTGGGATGTTCCACAGTATGGCATTAAACAAATATATCTTGTATTTATTCATTTACAGTTTTTTTTTTATTTCTCAAAACTACTGCAAAGACATGTATTCTTACTGTGAGCGGGCCCACTTCTCCACAGATCTGACCTGTAACTTGGCTTGGTGATGTGGCCTGCTTGTCTCCATGGAGATAGTAAAAATAAACGCCATACTGTAAAACATTCCATGAAAAAACACTAACATCTACGTGGAATGAAGCAGGAGGTGGACCCTTTGCCAGAAAAGTTGCATAGTGCACCTTTAATAGTAAGTAAAATAAACAATGATGGGAGTGGCAAAAGTATAGCAGATTTTACATTAGACAATTTATTGATTTATTAACCTAATAAGAATTGATGATAATTTTCAAATATCACAGGATTACTTGTTCACTACAGTCAAGTTTTTCTGATGTTTGATCTTTATTTGTAGCGACAACACAAGAAAATACAGCATGTATGAAAAAGCAGCACATGATGTCTAATCTGATTCAAATAAAGATCTTTTCTTCTGTTGGTGTGTGGTTGTTTTGATGAGTTAAAGCATGATGATGGTGATCACAGGCTCAAACCTTTCATCTAGTGTACAGCACCATTAGAGTGAAGGGGAGAGAAATTGCACCAATAGTAGGTGTATAAAAGGAAGTAACAGTGTTTCAGTAATGTTCTATTCAATACATTCATTTATATACTATTTATATACTATAAATTATATACTGGGGCAAAGGACTATAACAATACTATAGCTTTAAGAATGTCAATAACCCAAATCAACCAATACAAGTGCAGAGACTGAAAACAGCATTTATTTCCTTTAAAGCAAAAATAAAATAAGACAAAACTGATGCCAATATGTTATATAGTTGTTATTTATCTGTGCAAATGAAAGTTCAAATATTGTGAGACTTTCTAAGCCCACTATGACCTGTAAATAGTCTTATTACATCATTATATGTTCATTATTAGATGAACTGATATTTGGAGGCCGATATCCCATCCAGCAATTGTTTTCAGTATCGGTGCATCCCTAATAATGAGTGAATTAAAAACTATTGAACAGGGGAAGCCCATTAGCTATGGGTTTCCATCTAATCCTCACGAAATATATTACAGGGACATTATTGTTATTATGAATGAACACTACTGTACACTGTTCCTGTCAATACAATTAATCAAAAAGTGATCAGAGGCTACTACAGTCATTCATCTTCTTTCAGACAACAATACTGGCTCCTCTCACAAACAGACTTGCTCTTATACCAAGAACAAGGGAGACATCAGACTAAAACATAACATAACCCAGACCCCCATAGAGACATTAGTCGTTTACAGATTCACCCACACTCCCCCCTTTCTCTGTCCGGTCAGCATGTATTTTGAGACCCAGCGGCTACTCCATGACCAGCCCCACACACATGACATCAGTGGGAGAGAGAGAGAAAGACAGCTTAGTGACACAGAGACTTACCGAGTTTGACATTTCATCGTCAAAAGAGGCAGTGTGCACTCTCCCCTCCCACAGCCGCCATCACAATCACAGCTCTTTGTACAAGCATAGAGAGGACGACAAGGGCACCCGGGGGGAGGAGGGAAGGGCTACAGAGACATAGAGACAGATCACCAAAGTCTCAAAGCTGAAGCAAAAAAGATGGGGGTAAGACATGGGAGGGGCAAAAAGGGATAGTGAGCGAGAGAAGTGAGGGGGTGTTTGGCATCTGTTTTGCGCTCTGGAAAAATTTGTGTTTTTATGTGACATCATGTTATTGTACAGGTCCAGCATGTGAGATTTAGCTGGCAACATGCAAATGTAAAATAGAAGAAATGCAGTTCGATACATCAAGATGGATTATCTCACTGTCACGATGTTAATGTTTATTGAATTATATTATTCTTGACCCGGCTTTATTTTGTTATTTCTCTAGCTGTGTGTGTTTGTTTTACCTCCAGTTGTACTGATTGTTTGCCCCGCCCTAATGTGTCTCACCTGTGTCTCATTCATCTGTGTGCATATATACCCTGTGTTCTCTTCTGTCCTTGGTTGGTTCATTATCAGTGTCACGTCTGTTTGGATTTTTGAGTTTGGTCATTATTTGTTATATTAAAGAACTTTGCAAATGCAGTCCTGCATTTTGGGTCCTCCCTCTGCCTTAAACGTGACACTCACCTATTATGCCAGACTGGATCAAGGATCAAGAAGCTATGACCTCTGATTATCATTACAAGAGCAGACTCAGTCAAATTATTGTGGAAATATGTTCACTATGGCTGTGTTACTGACCTTATTCAGCTCTATCCACTTTTGACTTTAAATGCTCCAAACCACGTTTTCTTTGTGGGTGATAAGATCCCATTCATTTCAATGGAAAATTTGAGACAAGTTTTGCCGCTAAATATCATATAAAGTAGGTTGATTTGTGTAAAATGTTCAATGTTCATGTGCACCAACAAGTCAACACTGCACCGACTCTCTTTAAACAGCTTTGTAGTCCATAAAGAACTTAATTGCTGTTAAGATCTTCAGCCCCATGCAAAATAATACAACCCGAATGATGATGGCAGCGCCAACGGCAACGTCTCGAATAAGGTGAATACTACTATACTATTGATATTTTGCAGCTGATGTCATCAACATTCCCGGGGTGTGTGATGCTAACTGTAAAGTTTTTTTAGGTAGTCACTCTCACCTTTTTGTTGAAAATCAAACAGCTAAACAGGACCACCTCGTATTGCTCGTATCACAGGATCCTGAAAATGTGTCGTTTCAAAATTGTATATTTTTTCTTGACTTTTCAGACAATCTAATCTAAAACGTATCAACCTTTATTATTCAGAACCTAGGGGCGGGTCTTTTGAAAGAAGTTGATGATGCGCTTCACTGTGATTGGTTAGCTGCCAGTCCCTCGTAGCTTAGAGGTTGTGTTTGAGGAGACAGCTGCATTAAATAGAATATGGCTACAGGGATGAGATCACTATTCAGATGCTGCACAGCCCTGGTATAACTTCACATTTTTCTTATTAGAGACATGTTTTTTACAGCAAACTTAGATTTTGTTTGGCAATTGGCAAGCGGATCAGATAAAAACATAGTGAGTGAATTCATGTTTAGATGTTGATTATAACTATATATATTTGTATTGTTCCTGCTGTATTTATGCTATCACTGTCACTAGAAAGACAGTCCGAAGTCTCAGGGCTACTGAAAGAGAGGGTGAGACAGAGAAGAGAATCGCATGGGTAAAAAAGTGCAGTGAGGCGAGAAAGGGAGTAGGATAAAGAAATGACAGATAGATAAATATGACAAGGATAGCCCACACACATACATACACACACGCACACACACAGTCATCAGTTTCTTTCTCGCTGCTTTGAATGGCCTCTGGCAGTGCAGGGGCCTCCCTAGCTCAACATGAAATCCAACTACTATCTCAGCCTGATCTGTTTTAATCACTAGCAAGCAAGCGTCCAGCCATACCGGGGCCTATTAGTCAAACAAACAAACAAACTACAGCCCAAAAAAGAAGGAGCCAGATTGCCAAGCCACAGTGAGTGAGTGAGAGAGCCAGCAACATTAATCAAAGCTCTTGTAACACTTCAGCCAAGTCACTCCTCGCCTGTCAGTCTCAATATGAGTACTGAAGGATGGGCAAAAACAATGGTGTCACTATGGGCTCAAGGCAAATGTAAAGACAATTTATTTCACTACTTCCAACCCAAAACGCTGTCTAGTTGGCGTGTGTTTTTCTCTGCCAAGAGTCATTGAACTTGGCGTCATAAAGATTTAGAAAGAACCCAAAAACACGCCTCATTTTGTTGGTTTTACACATCTAAAGCGTACAACCCTAAATCATATTTTATGGCAGTTTCAAGACATGCAGTAATCACCCACACTGAAATTCTTAAATACTGAGGAATTATCCTATTTACTCTGCTTATCCACAGGTTTCAGAGTGATGGAGATATGGAAAAATCCTAAAAATGTTGCAGATAATAGTAAGTTGAAATCCATGAATAATACTGCTGCTAGTTTACCAAACATGTACTTAAAACCATATTTCACATTTTGCAATAAATTGCTATTTTATTTTGACTTGTACATATACATTTATTTTTATAATTATGTCTCATTTGACACCTGTCTCTTGCTATCTTTTTGGCTACACCATCTATTTTTGTTACTCTCTGTTATTATATTATATTGTGATGAGTGAGCTACTGTGTCCAAATAATTTCCCTTGTGGATCAATAAAGTTTGTCTAAGTCTAAGCCTTAGTAGCAGAAAAATCTGAATTACGTATTTTTCCAGAACGTCTCTACAGAACAATCAAAACATAAACACACATGTGGAGCTTACCTGTTCTCCAGCGTGCACCAGCCACAGTGGGCATCTCCAGCTCCTAAACAGTCACCACAGCTCTTCCACTGGTCACACTGCGCCACCTTCACCCTCAGCATCTGCACAAAACACAACAAAATTAGCAAATGTACTCTTTTTCTTGAAATGATTTTTGGAGAAATCAGTTTAATGTGTGTTTAAATAGATTTTGTGCTGTTTTTGACCCGGCTTGGGACATCATCAAAAACGTAAAACTTATTTCAATAGCATCAAAACATATACAGTAAATATGATCCAAAGCAATCAATTTATAAGCAGTCCCAAGAATATTTGTTGCGGTCACACAGGAAGGGCATTTGGCATAAATATATGAACTTCATATAAGAGGCAGATAATTTGCGGAAAAGTAATAAAAAAAACAACAACTCAAAGTCAAAGAAAAATTACAACACTGGCAATTTTAAATGTCATGATAAATACTTCCTACAGATAAATAATGAGTGTGTACAACTGTCCCAGATCTACAGATTAAATTGTAAGCAATAAAAGTGCAATTGTGTCTGATTTAAAGGCCACATGAAAGCCTGCATTCACAGCTTCAGCTATTTAGTTTTGCGGTCGTCTGCATAGAACCGATTCATGCACAGAGAGAAGAGCTGGAGGTAAAACTGCATCTTTTCACAAGCATGACCTATACCAAACACATTGGCCTAGAAAGTCACAATGTTTATAGTGTAAATAGAATAGATGCAACAATGTGACTGTCTACACAGAAAATATATATATTGATAAAGTGTTAGATTTTGTAAAGGTACAATGAAGTGTCACAGTTAAAATTTCAATTTTGATTTCAATACTAAGGAAGTGGCTCAATCCTCAATACTAATATCACAAGGACAATAAAAGATAAAAATAGATAGATGTAAAGATAAAATTTGATCCAGATTTTTGTTTTTTTATCGATAGTTACATATGAGTATCTAGATTACTCATATGTAAGTATATAATACTCATAGTATTAGTATCTGATTTTCCATACATTTCACAACACTAGTATAAAGTCAATATTAGTGGGTTCACACTATACTCACACTATACTACTACTATACTGACAAATGCCGTACTCTTTAGTCTGTTTTTGTTTAAGTCTGTTTTGAATCTAGTGACTTGACCACCTGAGTAATTTAATAGCATGTTTTCACAGTGAATCATCTCTCCAGTGGGTGTCCATAAATATTAATCATACGGCCGTAAAAGGAGAATAAGCATGTAAAGACAGGGACTGCATTCTTACATGGTTCGATGTCATGACATAGAGAAAGTTTCTGTCAGTGGGGTCAAAGGTCATGATGTGGTGGACTGACTCGAGCGCAGGGAGCTTCAGAGTCCACTGACTGGCCAAGGTCAGGTTCGGCAGCAGAGTCAGCTGTGAAAATAGAAAAACAAAATATCATATTTAGCCTGCAGAACTGTGCTGTTACCTCAAAACAATATTACACACAAATATACAACAGACATATAACTATAACCCAAAAGTAGGAGTTCTTCCCCAAAAAACGATTCTATATGTACAGTATTGTTAATGAACATAAGCTGAAATAAATAAGTCAGGAGCCAAGTTATTTATTCAAGCCTCTACAACTAAAATCTTATCATAGAAGTTAACAAAGAATAACATAGAAATATAACAAAAACTTCACCATAAGTATAAAGAAAAGTAACCACGATAAATATTGACCCCAAAAATTATTGTTCCAACGTATACAATATATTCTTCTTAAACTCTCTACATATTTTACTTTACAGAAGCACATTACTTGAGGAGAATTACTATTTACGTTTCACCACTGATAGACTGGAGCCATTAACAATGTCTGAATTATCAAGTTCAGTCGCAAATTTCTTGCTTCATACTTCAACAAAGAGTGCTCAAATATGGAAAGTTTCTCAACACTGGGGAATGGAAAAGGGACTTTTCAGTGCTGTAGGGATATGCCATGCAACCATTTACAATCAAAACAATATTTAATACAATGATGTGAACAAAACAGCAGTTTTTAAATGCATTAAATGACAACCTTATGTCAATGGGGGATTGGAACTGGTAGAGCTTTACTATAGGCAAGGCAAATTTATTTATAAAACACAATTCATGTGCAAGCAACCCAAAATGCAATAGAGAAAACACTACAGACATTCAGTTTAATCAGGTTTTATTGCTTTTGAAAAATAACCAAAAATATTAGTAACAATAATAACATCTCCCCAGGACCCAGTTTCTTATAATGTGGATCGGTAACATTCATAGATTCTTCTATAATTCAACCTTGTCAAATCTAAAATAGATTTGAGAAGAGCTTTTGTTCAAGCTCTGTGTCTAATCTGGTTCAGTTGAGCAGTCAGTTATCTGCACCGCGGCGTCTTACTACGCATTTTCACATAGAGACAGACACAGAAACACACAACAAAATACAAACTGGTAGTGCTGACTGGGACTTCCTGTCACGCACATTGCAAACAAAGCTCCTATTTCTGAGATTTGTCTGGTTTCCCTTCAAACAGGACTTAAGGGGAAAAGACAAACTCATGATAGTAATTGCAGTTGTATCAGTTGTAAGGATCAGTATTACTGGACCTCCAACACCTGGTCTTATATCTTAGATTTACTCATGGTATTTATGGTGGTTAGGACAATATTTCGCAATTGAATCGAAATAGCAAAGGCTGCAATTATTTAGAATGATGTCTGCAAAGTTTCCTGTCTGTCTTTATGGAAAAAAAACAAGACGTGAATTAATTGAGCAGTTCATATCTCAAATGTTAATATGTTTTTATGTGTTTGTATGTGTTTATATTGTGCACTCTGAACAGGATCCTAGTTTTTAAATACAAATCAAAAATTGTATCACTAGCGCAATACTTAACTGTCTGAAAATCATATTTTGGCTGCTCGCTTCATCCTTGGTTTAGTCTGCTTTAGATTGAGCTTGGTCCTGCGTTTATCTTGTTTATGTTCAGGAAATTAATATTGAAAGCAATTTTAAGTTTTAATACAATAAAACTGAAATTGTGATTGATTAATATGATTTTCTTTCACATTGTCCAGCCTCATTGTTACATCATGGTTTAGACTTGGTTTCGTTCTGTTTAGACATTTATAGACCTGGAGCAATCCTTAAAGTACAGGTTTAATCCTAGTTTAGTCATGGTTTGGTCTAGCGCTGGTTAAATCCTGGTTTAATCCCTGTTGTGTGGTTTATGAGAATACAAATAACATGCTATTCCCCCAAACAGACAGGCACACACAGACCCACACCCTGGCTGTGTATAATGCTGACTGGGACTTCCTGTCAGGCGCCCTGGAGCTCACAACGCTCTTATTTCTGTTATTTGTCTGGTTTCCCTTCAATGGAGACTTTAGAGGAGCAGACAGGCTGGCCATCTGTTTATAAGCCCGGACACTGTCTCTTCCCCATCACCTCAACAACACAACCCCACCACACATGCACACACACACGCACACACACACGCACGAGAGACAGGCATGTTTGTTCAACCAGGGCAAATGCAAGGCTGAGTAAACCATTGACTTCACTTATCTCACTCCAAGAACCACTCTCCATTTTAAAACACCTGCTTAAACTAAGCACACACACACGCGCTTGGGTTTTATAGCATCTGTTTTTACACTAAACAAATGACGCGTGATCTCTGAGCTCCGTAGCTACATGGATATGTCAGAGATGCTGGAGGTGTACCAGACAGGTATAACATTATGGCCACCTGGCTAATCTGCAAATTGCATTTATTTGTACATAATTAATTACACGTAGGTCTTCTATCGAGTAAAAACAGACTTAATTTCTTCAGCAATCTGGTCAATATTTTGAAAGCAAGCTATACTATTGACTAGAACATTAATGCAAAGATCACACAGGACTCTCTAATAATATTTTACACTACATATAAAAGAATATGTAAGGTTTTCACCTTAAATATATATGATAAAACACCTATTTCCTTGTCTTAATACTAATATAAAAAAAATAAAAACAAATATCTTATGCAAAGTTGATTTAAAATTTAATTTTCTTTCTTACTTGTTGTGTGGACAGCCTTTGGGGACCCCCTGTAATGCTTCTGAGGTCCCACAGTCACTTTGGGAACCAGATCACAAAAGAGCCACAATTCCGAATATAGTCTGGTCACAATTGGAAACTTCAAAGTCATTTTGCCTGCTTCTAATATAGGGTGACCTGACCCTCTTTTGGTTGTCCAGCACAGTCCTTTAGGCCTCTGTCCCTTGCCCCACTTATTTAGAGAATGTCCCATTTTTCCATTGGTGTCACAGGAATTCAATAAAAAGTGAGATTTACATAGAACAAAAATATAGATACTTTATTGATCCCGAGGAGATATGGAGATTGATGAACACAGAAAATGTTGCATCTGCAGTTTGTTATCTATGAGTTTAAATTTCCTGAGGCCATCCCTCTATGTTCCAACAACATCCAACAACTTTTCTAGAGTTTGACCTTATTCTATGTCTATACGTGTAACTTTTATAGTGTGCTTTCAAATCACCTGGCTATTATCCCAACAAACGCACCTGTATTTGTGTACGAGGTGTTGGGAGGAGGTGGGATCGGGTGCCACTAGTTGTTCCATGAACACCTGCTTTGGTGATAGGTTTATCTAACTCTTTTCTGTTGTTTGGATCTGAAAGAGCCTATTTAAAAGTGCTCAGCTGCAGTACGCTGAATGAGTGAGCATGTTTGGAGCTGTACCTGCTCCAACAGAAACTTCTACCCAAACATAATGGCGTGGTACAAAAGAAAGAATGAATAGAGAGATTAAAAGGCAGATACAGTTGTTAATAAGTTACGGGGAAAGAGATACCTTAAGTGCTCAATGTCTTTTCTTTTATTCTTTTTCTCTTAAAGCAGACATATATGCAAAATTGACTTTGATGTTAATAGTTGTTTCCCTTCACCATTTACTTATCTGAAGATGTATCTGGAGTGATTCGCGCATGTTTGAGTCATCTTTAATAGCTTATTTTCAAGATGCCATTTTGCTGATCAACCCTAGTAAAATAAACTACTGTTTGAAGTACATTTTTTTAAAAAAAGGTTTACTCACAAAAATGGTGACTAGGTGACTAGAAAAAAGCAATACATACATTCTACATTTGGGAATGAGCCCGATGGCAGTTTGACTAAGAAATATTCTCCAGCTGTCATTTCTTGATTCTTTTGTTGATAAGGCAGCAGTTATCTTTACTGCAAAATGATTATGCTGGGTCAGGACATACAGCCCATTTTACCATTCAAATGTGCATCGGCTTGAGATGACTGCTCGTGTGCAAGGTGAGGAAATTGGATGAAGTCAGATAAAGACGGACTCTGCAACAAATGAGTAGTAGCCCTAGTGATACAAATATTCATAGTAGTAGTAGTAGTAGTAGTAGTAGTGGTAGTAGTAGTAGTGGTAGTAGTAGTGGTAATATAATGCCAGCTACCTGAGACTTTTACTTGGTTTATTTTTCTTTAGTAGAAAATTGTATGAATATATTATCACAGCACAAAGTCATCTTGACCATCTAAATGTGATTTGAATTGACAGTGGAAGTGTGGTCTGACAGATGAGGAAATGAGATACGAAGTCTAATAAAGTCGTCAGTGACTAACTGAATAATAAGTAAGTAATTGTGGAAGCAGTAGTAGTAGTAGAAGTTGTAGTAATAGCATTCATTAATTTCATTCATTTTTATTTTATTTGAGCAAGCTGATACACAACGCAACATTTAAAAAAAATACTACAAAAAAGTGCTCAAAAGGAGTACGCAGAAGCAAAAGCTTATGGTAAATGGTCACATTTTTATATACAGCACTTCTCCACCTTCAAGGTGGTCAAAGTGCTTTACAACAAGGAACCACTCACCCATTCACACACACATTCATACACCAGTGTATGCAGACACTAGGGGAGGTTAAGTGTCTTGCCTAAGAACACAACGACAGCATTCATTTGTGGGAGCTGGAATCACACCAGCCTGTGGGTCAGTAGATCTGATCGCTCAACCAGTGATTGTCAAGAGCGCAATTCAAACCGCCAACCTTCGGATCAGTGGACAAATGCTCTACCAACTGAGCTACTGTCTGATCCTACCTTCTTTCACATGTAACACTGGCGGAAAACAGCTGTTTGATTGTTACATCCAGTACCATACAAAAAAGAGTCACATCCAATACACAATTTTGGTTACTAACTATTGGGGAACAAATTCACAGGCAAAAACGCTATTCAATATGTATATTCTTTAGTAATGAATTAGTAGTAGTAGCAGCAGTAGTAGCAGTAGCAGTAGTAGGAGTAGGAGGAGCATTAGTAGCAGCAGTAAGTAGCAGTAAGTAGCAGTAGTAGAAGTCAGAATTTCTACTTGACGTTACTTTAAACCAGCGATGTCCAACCTTTTTTCATTGAGGGCCACATGAATATATTCATAGCCACAGTGGAAGAATGTTTCAGATGGAAACATTTAGCATATTTTTAACAGAGCCACTGTACCTTAATAAAGCTTGAGGCATTAACCTCATCAGAAGCTGGCGGCCCGCCGGCGGGCCCTGGCCCTCACTTTACCGCATTAAGGCAATTTGTATAAGCTTTTCCGTCATCCACACAAACAATCTACACATTAAATGAAAGCTACGACTCTCGTCTTTTCAAATATGCATTTTTTTCCGCAGTGACCACCACAGCGCTGACAGGAGAGCCGTTTTACAGACGTTGCTCTATGCTAAACACAACTGTTAGCACCTAACTGACACTTAGTTTGGCCAATCAGGTGGGGTTTGTGGGTTACGGAAGCCTCACAGAGCCAATGACCGCTACAGATGGTTTAACGTTTACGCCCCCCCCCCCGCCGTGTAAAATCAACCAATGACATTGCACGCTCTTAGTGACGCTTTCCCCTTACAGCCAATGAACAGCTGAACAGGACGGCGTATGGCGTGTACTGGTTTTCCGTAAACAGACGGAGCGTGGAGCGAGCGCAAAGGATACTGGGACCACGTGCGTAAAACGTACGTACAACAGTTTTGAGTGCAGTTTTGAGACAAAACGAACAAAACAGAGGAAGTACGCGATAGAGGACACTTTGGATGTCTGTACCATGGATCTATATGGTCTGTACAAGCTGTGCCAGCCACATCTCGGACCCGCAGGTTTGACGGAAAGAGTGAAGATGGACTCAGGGGTAGAAGACCTTGTTTTTTGATGAATCAGATGCTGTTCTCGATCGGTAAGCGTGGTTTATACATACTTGTAGATAAAATATAATCATTAGCGTCTATTAAGCATGCGCACCATGGGCTCTGGCATGTTTGTGTTTAGCTTTATGGATTAAACATTATTATTTGTCTGTCAATTGAAAACGTTGTTTTATTCTGCAGTTTACATTATTGTAGGTAAAATATAAGAAGTGCACATACAGTATTAGTATCACATCTGTGCGTATGGGTGAGGCGCGCTCTGGAACGATCCTATGGAGAGTTGGATCAGACTTTGTTTACTGTTGATATCTGACAGAATATAGTTCAGACAGTGATAACTGTGCTGCCCAATGCTAAACGCAATAGTTATCTTCTGATTTACACCTAATTGCACAATCAAAGTGAGGTTTGTGGATCACTGAAGGCCCTGTTTACGCATTTTTACAGTTTGCAGTGTGTGTTAGTTTACATTTTGAAGTGTATGTGTGTGCGATTGTTTACAGTTTGCAGTGTGAGAAATGTGTAAATATATATATTTATTTTTTGACCCATAATACTTGTCTTGACTATATTTTATATAAAAATATACATTTTATATTGTGTTTTGATATGCTATATATATTTTCATAAGGAATAGAGCGGCTTGGTGTGTAGATAAAGATTCCTCTAAGTGTAAGCTTTCAGTAGAGCCCTCATTGATGTCTGTGGGTTAAAGCATTCAAAAGTTATTGCATTTTTTCCAAACATTTTCCAAATGTCTCCATTTGGATAGGTTTGGATAGATTTGGATAAAGCAACCAAGTCCCTCTGTAAAACACCTGGATATGCTAACAATAAAAGTAGTCTAAAATTCAAATTTTTATAGATATTCTCATCAAATTTGAAATATGAGCGGTCAACATTGTTTGCAATTGAAATATAGGGTGTTTCAGTCCCCAGCTACTGCAGCTTTCTGCACCTCAATTTTAACAAAAAAAATTTGGGCAAGGATGAGAAAAATCATTTTTTATGTGTGTTCCAAAGTGTATAAATACCTACCAGACATACTTACAGTGATTCTGACACCTTTGGGTAAAAATATTGGGTGTTAACAAACAAAAACCCCAGACTTGAAAAATGGCCTGGAATTGTAAGGGGTTAATTTTAGGTCTGTTTAGGCTCTGTTTGGCCTCTGAGCCATAGTTTGGACACTCCTGCTTTAGACTTTAGACGCAACAAGACTTAATTAGTCAGTGGAAAGCACAAAGTCATTGTATAATAAAGTATTATTTGGGTAATATTTTACTGCAGGCTTTATTAGATTGTAAAATCAGCAGCAGCCATGACCTTTCAGCTAATAAAGTCAATTTGAATTTTAATGTAAACTAAATTAAAGTGACAGTGAAAGGCAATGTTCCGAGTGAATGATGAGGAAAGTTATAAAGATAGAAGTGAAAGTATACATAATTGTAGTAGTAATGGTTGTAGAGATAGTAGCAGAAGCAGTTGTGCCAGACATTGGTAATAATAAAACTGATCAAGCAGTAAATATTTTTAACAAACAAATACGGACTCAGTATTTTCAACTGTGAGTTAGAAAGCAAGAGGTAATAATATCTCCACTACTGCTTTTGTCATTATCTTTGGACATTATATTTCAGGACATATAGCCAATTTCCCCTGTTCATAGTGGACTGGATTGAATCGACAGTGAAAGGGGGTGGTCAGGAGCTCACAATGAGGAAATTGGATGAAGTCAGATAAAGACGTTTAGTGTGAGAAAGGTAGTGATGGGGGAGGGAGCGACTTCATTAAAACATGCATGTAATCACAAATGACTTTAGTGAGGGCTCTCTCTGAAACGTAGTCAAAGAGGCCTAACTCAATCTGAACCGCGGCTCCCTTGTGTTTTAGCGGGAGCCAAACTCACATTCAGAATCACATTACATTCACTAACAGCCCCATTAACCTCTGTAACAGCTCTATCCTCGGGGCACACACAGACACTGTCGAACACCAGCTACACATGCATAGGCAAACAACAAGAGGGGCCAGCTAAAAAGCCAAGGTCACAGAATCTCTAAGTCACACACACATATGCACACGCACACACATACACACTCACAGACGCGCACACACACAGATATAATGAATGTAAGGGAAGATTATAGTCATTTTCTAAAACCAATTTTGAACACTTACTCAAATAGCAGCCTCAATACTTGTCATCTATTGTATTGTTTTGTGTATAGGTATTCACAACAGGCACTCAGGTTTTCTTAATCATGCCAAGTTATTGTCTTCATTTGTATTCTGTTGTAATCTGATTTATTTCAATAGCATTTTTGTTTCACTTTGTACTTTACTGTAACCTTGATATGGCTGGGTTATATTTAATTGGGTAGCAATGCTGTTTTACTCCTGTTTAGTCCCCTATTCGACTCTATATAAAAGCCTTTAATTAACATTAAAGGTGCACTATGTAACTTCTAAGGTGGAGGGTCTGCTACTTGCCTGTCTCCATGGAGATCTTATTTCTTTCTTGGAATGTTCCACTGTATGGCATTAAACATACCATATTGGATCTGACCATTAACTTGACTCCATTGTGATTACCAAGTTTATTTCAATACTGTGGAATAATCAAGGCAAAGCTGTAACATCTCCATGGAGACAAGCAGGTGATGGACCCTCCACCACAAACGTTACACAATGCACTTTTGACAATGGTCTATCAATAAAAAAAAGAATGGAAATGATATCTCTAAATTAACTGCCATGTTGACCTTGAAAGTATAGTAACAGTTATAGAGGGAGCAATAGCAGTAAGTAAAACCTGCAGCAAGTATTAATAATGGTGGAAGTGTATTAATTAGTAGTCAGAGCATAAGTTGTAGTACAAGTCAGCACAAGTTGTAGTATTGAAGTGGTACAAGCACTATTGTTGTTGGGAAATATTTTTGCACATGGCTGCCTGTACTGTGAGGCAGGAGCTGAGAGAACACTCTTAAAGCTCATAATGACAGGGTTGGAGTCTATGTGAGTAAATACATGAGATCACAAAACCACTGGCACTGGCGCGTACACAAACTCAACACCTCAAAACACAGTGAAACCTGCAATCAGCCAAACAGACACATTGAGACACACAAAGACACAGCTTCAACATCCAACAGCATAACAGCAAAAGAGTGTCCAAAAGCAATTACAGACAGGCTTCATGGTGGAAAACACTGCTTTCATCTTCTACCGGAACTCTTAGGAACATGAAGTTTTGAACTCCAAAGCCAGATTTCAGACTAATTTAAGGCGAGACACTGCAGGTGAATAGGGAAAAAAATATTTAGAGATGTCATTTTGAAACTTCTTCTGTAGTTTACTAACAAGAATGTAATGTTTTCATCTAAAAATAAGGCATTTTATGTGTAAAAACTGCCAAAATTGACAGTTTTTGGGAAATTTAAAACAGAAACAAGAAAAGCCAGGTTTAATGTCTTGTTTCTTTTTGTTATATCAGATAAAAAAAAATATATATACAGAGGAGATTCTGTCAGATAGTCAGACTCATAGTCAGACTCCATTTGACTGAAAATTTGCCTAAAAATTCAAATTTTGCCTAATTTTTTGGACTTTAATTAAACAGACTTAGAATTAGACATCACAAATTCCTTCTGTAGGTTTCATCAAAATCTTACAAGATATTCACAGAAGGAATTACTGTTTTTGAGTAATAGAAAGACCAGTGATGATTAAATGCTAGATGAATATATTTAAAGCCACATCATGGAACATTCCAGGCAACGCAATAACATCTCCATGGAGACAAGTAGGTAGCGGACCTTCCACCAGAAAAGTTGCGCAGTGCACATTTAAGAGACCGAACTGACTAAAAAACACAATACTGGGGGAAAAAAAAGAGTTTTGCTTGTAGTGTATCACCTTTTTCTCACCTTCAGCTTGCACTCAAACCTCTACACTCATGATGTGTCCAAATGGGGCTGTTACCAGTATTCATGAATGTCACCTTCCTGTTTATAAGTGATATTTGAGGACTTTTGCCCATTCAGAAGAAATAATATTTTGTGTAGAAAATATGCTAGGGGAACAATGCTAGATTTTCATCACTCTAAAAACCATGGTACGTGGCCTTCAATGTTGTCAAAAGCAAAATTATACTTATAAACACCATAGCAACACATCAAAAAAACCTCTGTATACGTGTTCTAAATAACATTGGTTTACACAGATTTGTTATTATGTCTTATGTGTATTATGTCTAGTGTTGTCAAAGTATGGAAAATCAGATACTAATCGATACTAAAACTAGTATCAAAAGTCATACTCATTTGAGCAGGTATTGACACTAAAAAAGTCACATTCACAGCACAGAAATTAACCTTTCCTGAAAGCTTTAGAATGACCTTGAACTATGGAGAGATTGCTTTTGGAACTATGGAGAGATTGCTTTTCCTGGAATGTACTACAGTATGGCATTAAACTTTCTTATTATTTAATTATAGGTGTTTTTTGTTTGTTTGCATGTTTTTCAAGTTATTGTTTTATTGTAAAAACATTCCCACCTCTCCACAAATCAGACATGTAAATTGGCAAGGTGCTTATCTATCTATCTATCTATCTATCTATCTATCTATCTATCTATCTATCTATCTATCTATCTATCTATATATATATATATATATATATATATATATATATATATATATATATATATATATATATATATATATATATATATATATATATATATATATATATATATATATATATATCCCTCCATGGCGGCGGACCAGTTACCTGGAAAGTTACAGCAACTGAGCCTGAATCATTCTCAAAAAAAAAACTTTTTTTTTTTTTTAAGTATAAGGTCTATATTCATTCTTTGTCAAAGCTAATTAGCTGTATTATAAAACATTATCCTTTCATGTGTACAAAAACACCTACCAACTCTACTGAATGAACTCTTGTATGTCTAATGCTAAACAAAGGGGTGGAGAGCTCCCAGGGCTAATTCCTGCTGTGAGCGTCTGTCTGCTGCTTAGAGAAGCCCAGTGAGGGGTGACCAGGAATGTGTGAGACAGAATTAAGGCATGTTGTTAATTAGACTCTAGTCAAACCCCGTGCAGATGTTTTTAGCTTTGCAGATTGTTGGACGAAAATCAGACAACACAAAGCAAAGGGCCTGACTCATTTGTGAAGCAGTGGTCCTGTTAAGCAGCTTTGCAGTGATCGCAGACAATACACAGGTCTCATGAACATCAGAGCCTGTGATTAGGACAAGTTAATGGAGCAGGGGGGTCGTCATGGTCAGAAGAAGGACAGACAAAGGGCTGGGAGTGACAGTGTGGGGATTGTGTATATATAACCCTAATAATGTAAGTAAAAGGCTTTAAAAGGCCAGTTTCATGCTATTTTTTTAATTCACACATGTTTAACACAGAAACCCCGCATATTTGGGCTGAGTTCTTCTCAGAACTCTGTGTCACCTTGTGATGTCATGTGGTAATACAGGAAGTGCTCCACTGTGTTTTTAAACTCCATACACCTTCATTAGAATCATTTGGATGATTTCAGACCTTTAATTGAAAATCTGTACTGAACTAAAGGTAAAAGGTAGCAGTTTACTTGAAAACTACCACTACATGACATCACAAGGTGGAACAGAGCATTTTGAGCTTTGGAGTTATATACAGACTAATAATAAAGCGTTACTCAAACATGTGAATGAAACAAAACACAACCACAGGTATGTTTTTGTTTCATTATAACATGGCTTAAAATTCACAAAAATCCATTTTGTGATATAGGGACTTTTAAATATGAACATCTACATTAAGGTGATTGCAATGTGGGTTAAGTTTTATATGTCCTAATCATGTAGGCAGGAAAGTATGCACCTGGTTATAACTGGTATATAATTAATAATTCCAGTTAATACTTAGCCTAAATATTATAGTATATCACATCCTAATGCTGATTTGCAGTTTCCCACCAATTAATTAATACTTTACAAGGAAGTTTTGCTGAAGAAAATATAGACGATAAACAATAATATTGAAAACAAACCATAAAGCAGACTTAATCCCCAAAAGACATTCTGAATATATAATATTGTTTAAAGCATGAGCTGCAATAAATACATAACAGAATGAAAGGTTAGTTTGTGTCTATAATGATTCATAGACGTTCATAATTCAAACAAGCACAAAGAAAAAGTCCCCACGATAAATGATTGTTCCATAACATGTATTGAATGAAAAATCAGTATAGTATTTATCATGACAGGCCTAAGGTAGAATCACCAAAAATTAGATTTAAAGTGGACATATTATGTATAATCAAAACTAGCTCACTCAAGTCAATGAAAATCCACAGCTTCCAATGGTAATCTGCAGTTTTGAACAGGAAGTTAATAGGCCTGTTTCTGTTCTCCATTTTAGATAAATAATGTAGTCTACATGAACAAAATCTAAAATCATGATCAACATATAATACTAATACTAAATACCAGAAAAAGCATAATATGTATTCTAAAATGTAATTTCCCATTTTGTCTGTAAGTGATCCTACAGCACCTCCTTATTCTGTCGGCCACATCAAAGCCGCTTTCTGTAACTCAGGAACGTTGTAGGTTTTCCAAGCTCCGGGGCAAAATCCCATTAAAAAAATTAACTCTATTCAGTGGCGATAATTACATGTTGCTATTAGATTGTGACCTGAGGTGGTGCATAGTTTGAAGAGCAGTGGAACACGTCTCACCTTACGCAGGCGACCGCTGCTCGTTCCCAGAAACACCACAGTGTGATGGTGCATGTGGTCCACACTGACGGAGGTGAGGGAGGGGGTCTCCAGCAGTGGTGAGGCTCTCAGGGACCTGCGCAGGGCCAAAGGGTGCTGCAGGTGGGCCGCTCCACAGTCCAGCTGATCCGGCTGCAGCTGCAACAGAGAAGACAAAAAAGGTCAGTTACAGAGATTGACCGATATGGGTTTTTACATGGCCGATGTCAATACTGATTGTTTAGACTCCAAAGCAAGCGATGTCCGATTAGCTCTGCTGATATTTTTGGGCCAATATGTAGAGCCAATTTTGATTATTATTTTATTTTTTTTACAAAGCTGTTCAGTAATTACAAAACACATTTAGATCATGTTACCTTATGCTGTTTGTGTTGAAAGGTAATAAATGATATTTTCAGTCTCTATCCTAGTATCGGCTGATATTGGTTATAGGCACATACTTAAAGCCAAAGTATCGATATCAGCATCGGAAACGAAAAAACTGGAACGGTGCATCCCTACTATTGCAGTCAAATTGAAATTGCATTTTGAGTCAGTACAATTATTAAATGGCAAATGTTGCAACTATTTTGAAACTGGGATGTCCTCTGAACAGAATCCTATTTTTTAAATTATGTATAATACTTGGTCAAAATTAATCTACAGCATTCATTATAGTAGGATATATCGGGCTTAGGGTAAAATGCATAAAATTCAGCTGATCAAGGTGGCTCATGGGACTGAATCAGTTACTTAAGCCAAAATAAAAATCACCAGCATTTGGGAGATTGGGTCCACAAGAAAGGAAAAAGATGAGATTTTCCACATAATATAGATGTGACATGGCAATTTTGTTTTTTCATTTCATTTTAAATATTTGCAGTCATTGTAGACGTGCTTTTTTAACTTCAACTTCTCAAATCATAACTAACCAGCCACTGACACAGTAACCCAAGAGCGGATTTAAACCACAAAAACTATTCTAAATTTACAATACTGTTAAAAAATCATGAGTTGCAAACACTTAAGTGCTTAGTTTGCATCTCTAATGAGTCTTGGTTAGTGAAAGTTATTAATTCAACAATTGTACAACTTAAATTTTATTGTATTGCCAAAATATAACCCAAAACATACCAGTAGTGAAAAGAACCTGCACACACGATAAATATTGACCCCCAAAAAAGACTGTACTAGCTTTCATATACTGAACGATAAGTCAGTATAGTAATTATCGTGACAGGCCTACTTCAAGTCAAAACCAAGCATCATACATCTCAAACAGCTTGATGCTCCTACCTCAGATCTATGTGCTATGTGTACGTTCCTGATATATTGCTCTATTGAAGGGTCAAATGCTAACAAGTTTTAGAAGACCATCACCTGCCTACAATGCCACTGAACAAACGTTGTCAAGCGAAAGAGAGTATGGCTAAATCAAATCCTGCGCAATTATTCCAATAGTGTAAACAAATAACATTTATGATACATGGATTTAACTAAAGCAAACACAATGACAAAATTACAATTTATTATGCAAACCTACACGCAATTAACAAACTGTCATACGCATTCCATACAAATGAGTGGATCAGACAGAGCCTTGAGACAAAAGTGGATTGATAAAACAAAAGCTGATAGCAGGTAATCACAACCGTGCTGCTAATTCCACTGAATCACTTCCTTGACATCTCCGTGAATACTTGAAAGGGGCTTACAAGGGTCTTCAACACTCATAAGACCGTGCTTTTGTCAAATCCTCCACGGGCAATGATAACACATTAATGCCATGCTCGGATGCACACCGGGATCTGGTGGGAATTCTCAGAAGATTTTAGCGCACACACAGCGGCAGAGAGAATTAAGCAGTACGGATATTTGCAGAGCACTTTCCCACGAGCTCTGGGTCTCTCTTATCAAATTGCGTCTGACTTTTTAGCTGCACACTGGCCTTCACACAGCTGACAACAAAAGACATTGATTTCAGTGGCCATGAAAACAATAATGCACTGAACTTTACTTAGTTACAGACAGTTTTGAGTGAATAAGGCATTGAAGAACAGAAAATACCAGTGGGAGAAGTGGCCCCTACAGGACAGAAGAGCTGCTTTGGAGGCAGATCTTTGACCTGACATCACATTGGTTTGTCCAACAGTCTCCTTTGACCTCACCGCTGTCACTCAAAACCCCCAAAATGAAAAGATAGATTTCAGACAGAGCATTCCTCAGAACTGCGGACAGTTTGAAACCCTTTTAACTTCTGTCAATACAGTTTCAAAGAGGGGCCCAAATCATGTGGGATGCTAGGGCCAAATATCTCACTTGCAGTGTAAGTCTAAAAAGTTTTATTTTACACAGTGACAGGCTTTTGGTACAGGGTTACTATGTGTTTTGACAAAGAGCTGATTTGTTCAGTAACTAGTGCTAAATCCATGCTGATGCTATAATTAGTAGCACAGGCACAGTTAAGACAACACGTTCAGTTAAAACAACATGTGGGAGAGCTTTTAACACGGAGCTAAACTATTAACCCCAGTCCATCTTTAGATTTGAAGATGTAATCTTGAGTTGTCCGCTAGATGTGATGGGAATTTCACCCTTCCCATAACCCCCAGCATGGGTCTGGCCACCACAGCCATCGTCATGACCTGCCCTCGTGACACGCTGCATCCCAGACACACGCGCTCGCGCACTATACAGCCCCGGGAACAACTGCAGTGCGCAACAAAACACGAAAACTGTCAACGACATTCAGAAGTCACATGGGACGGGAGTTGGAGTTAGGATACAGTTAGGCCTAGCCAAAAGTAAGATGTGGCATACGCATACCATGCGCACATTACCACGGTACAAAACTATAGGCTTCTTGCCCATGTTATGTTTCATAAGGCAGAGTCATAGACCACTGGGTCTACAGCGGAACACTACAGCGGGAAAACGATTCAATTAAAGCAACAAATGTACACACCCTTTTTAAAAATAGAAAAATAAATGCTTCTGGGTGCTAAAATAAAGCATGTGGCATTGCCTATATCAAATCTAACCTACATATATCTTGTGAAAAGTTTGCCACATACGTTTACTTTGTTAATAATAGATTTTGTATTAGACTTTAGGCTATACTCTACTTACCACCAGATTGCCCTTCTGGATGCATGCTGCCCCAGAGCCCTGGATGACGCTCTCCAGCACCTGCACGTCGCTGCTGGGGGAGTTGGAGCAGTTTCTCCGTGCCTGTCGGATCTCCTCCTCGATGTCACTGAACTTGAAGGCGCACAGGGCAGACTTTCGGTCCGCCTTTGAAAATACTCCGAACAAGTAAGGCTCCGGGCTAGACCGTTCCTCCGTGGGAATGTTCACGTGATAAACGGACACAAGCCGGTTGTAAATGTTTCCATTAGATCCACACAGAAGCGGCATCTGGATGTAGGACTCAGTGAGTTTCCTGCTCTCGGGTCCGCTGGGTTTCTTTGGGTTGTCAGTGTCCAGGCAGATCCGGGCCAGGATGCTGTTGGGCTGGCTCTCCTTGTGGCCCATTTTGGCGTCATTATTAAAGGCAATATACGAGTATGTCTTTTGGATGAACGCGTGCACAAAGTTCAGCTTGTTTTTCGTCTTGGCCTCTTGTTTGATCTTGAAGACGTTGTCTTCTGAAGGGTTTATGTCATAAGTGAAAAGTCTGGATAAATCTTTGACATTTAAAGATCGAATGGCTATCTCAGGAGTGTTCTCAAAGCGCAGGTCCTCTTTACTGTGGTTCTTGGGGAAATACTGGGTACCAGCCCCTGTGTACGTAGCTCCCACCAGGAGACGGGTGTTGCCCCCGTGGCTCCTGAAGATCAGTCCCACAGTGGACGCGTTTGGGTGATTGGCAGCGATGTTGAGCATGCTCGGGAACACAGTCTTCTCCCCATGAGGAGGGAACTCCACCGCTATCTCCGAGATATTGTCCATTTTTCTGAGCTCACAGAAGCCTTGGTATACTGACCCACACACGACCACGACCCCCTGCTCTCGGTCCAGCTTTAGCAGCTTGTTGTAATTGTCCGTGAGAGATTTGGGATGCTCGCACGGAGCTTGGGGCAGCTGTGGCGCATGGCACAACAGGTTGTCCTCCACCGGTCCCGTCCTCTTCTCCACCTCCAGACTGAGCGTCCCGTTCAGCTGGTACACTGTGTTGACCGTGGCCAGGTAGACTCTCCCGGAGACAGGGTCAACCACAAAGTTATTGGTGTGATTGGGAGACGCAAATGCTTGTTGGATGTACAGCGCGCTGGCACCACGGCGCGTCTCCAAAGCCAGGACGCTGAGCAGAAGGACGGCTATCTCTATCGAAGGAGGCATTTTTCCTTCTGACCGGCTTCCGCGTCTTCTGTGCCGTGGGGTGCATTGAGCAAAGACAAAATAGTGTTTGTTCCTAGTGCGACAATCCGAGAGGAAAGGCTGTTTCCTGCTCAACGCCTAGACCCGAATGACGCGATAAGCGAGTCGTGCTTCCTCTTTTCATCCTGCCTCCTCTGTCCCTCAGCCCACTGTGCTCCGCACTGCTCCACAGCCTCGCTCCTGACGCGCAACGGGACACATCACTCATATTTTATCACCACTCAAACCAAGAGCTTTTAATGCAACCAAGCGCAAACAATAAAGAGTAAACTAATTAACGCCCTTCATATTTTAGTCTTTACTTATAACAATAGTCCAGTTACAATTGAAAAACCCCTTCCCCCAATCTATTAATTTGTTTTCATTTCTTTGTACTTTCTTAGTCTTTGCTGGCACTAAGCATCTCTAAGGTTTTGTTTAGGTTTTTTTTTTTTTTTTAAGTTAATTAGGGTTAGCTGCACGTGTCCGTTACTTTTTCTCCATTTTGATTTATTAGACTTAGTGCTAACATATCACAGATTGATTTATGAAACTGCCTTTGAAATTGCAATAATAACTATCTACTTTTTCTTTCAAGCTGTTCAGTTGACCGTGCCCCACCCCACGTCTTGGTTCCGCTCATCTGGGGGTTAATGGTGGGTCAAAGTCCCGCCTCCTGCTCCTCTACATCTCCATACTCAGATTCGTTCTGCCGATCCGGAGGGTTCTGTTATGGGCACACTCACAGCACGGTAAGCACCGTGAAAGTGCTACCAGATGGACACATGAGCGCACCTTTCCATCTTCTGACATTCCCGTTTCTCCAGTGAAGATCGGGCTCATAAATATTTAAACTCAACACATGCGTCCTCGTTCAACATGGACTGGCGTTGTGTCCTGAATATAGGCTGTATCATATCTTGTATAGGGCAACAAGTGAGGCCAGAGGTCATATATGGGAACACGTGGGAATGGATAAATATGTTTTAACCAGCTGATAGTATGGAATTTTATATCTCTTTTGCCAAATACCAATGTCTCTCGAAAGAAAAACAAGCAGACACGTTACTCTAACTCACTGCATCCCTCCTGTTGGTCAAGCCCCACACAGCGCGCGCTGCTGCACTCCAGGACTTTGGGAGTGTGTCTGCATAAATCACGCCTGAACATGTTATCTCTACACACAATAATTAAAGTTGCTAAATCGCCTCTGCCTATTTACGATGAGCCCTCTGGAGACGTGGTCTCCCATTCGCCGCTTGGCTCTTTCAGTGGCCAAATAAGTGCACCCCATGTTTACTTTGGCACACAGCCATGCGCATCAAATCTGCCCGCGCGCAGACCGATAGGAAAGAGCTGAGATAAAGTGCATATAACAAGATGACCCCCAAAACTACATCGTACAGTGACAATGGCTGAGGCAGCAGGGAACCTGCATTGTGCGCGCGTGTGCCTAGTGTCCTATTAGCAGCTGCGGAGTGCGTGAGTGAGGGCACGCAGGGATAAAGGTGCGGCGTGGGTCAGAGCTGTCAGCATCAGATATCAGCAGAGAGGTTGTGCTGCTCAATCACGCTGTTGGAGCGGAGACTGTCTGGCATAGAGTGGGCCACGCCAGCCCCTGTGTTTAGAATGAAAATATTGTCTCTAGTGGCGCGCGGACTCTGTGGTGTTCCAGTGGGTAAAGGGCCGCGCACAAACCTGTTTCCTTCCTGATAAGGAGTGACACCTCCTCGCGCTCAGGCCACCGCCTTCTCAATACAAGCGCCACATGGCACAGACGACCACTGCGAAGGAGTACAGAAAGCCAAAGAGCGCCATCTACTGGCTTTAAGAAAACCGTTACACCTCAACCCGTCTATTTCACACTCCATTATTATCGTGGATACCATGACCCAGACTCAAACACAACAAAAACTAACTGCTCTTGTGTTAGTCAGGAATGCACTTTTATTTAATCCACACTTACAAAATGAAATTAAAGGCACTGGAGTGGTAGCACACAGCCTCTACATTATCATTACCCAGACATTACCACATCTGTGAGATCAGGCTCACTCTCACTCTAAACCTGTCTGCTCTCGACAGTGACTAAGAGAAAATGACACAGGTATAACAATGCATTTTAATTTTTTTAACACCTTGAAAAAGACAATAAATAACAGTGGTGCTGATTTTAATAAATCATCTTACAGGTTAATTATATAAAAAATTACCAAAGCTGAGCTCATTGTTACTTTTCTGCTCATTGAAAATATCACTGTCACTATCATTACAATTCATTCTTTTCATTTAAGAGTAAAGATTTATTGACATTCTGACATGATGTGTATAGTGCCTATGAGTTTTAACTTAAGACAGAGCTGACAGTGATTCTGACCTGAGTCCGCCTCTCTTATCCCAGGAGGACTACTGTCTTAGGAGTGGCAACCTTTGAAGTCTCGATCACAGTCCCCCCATCCCGTCTCTGCCTGACACGCGTTATCTGCTGTGTGCTAAAGTGCAGCGCTAACGTACTTTGAATGGTCTCGCTTTATCTTCTGCTCCTCTGTGCAAATAGATGCCTTTCACTAATAAGAATGGTAGAAAATACTGAAAATCTAAGGGAATAATGAATGAGTAAGAAGCAAAAAGGAAGTCTCTATCAAGTCACGCTTTCATTCATAACAAACGTCTCTTAAAAGATAAATTAATGGGTATTTAGAGATTCAATGCAAAACTTTCTTTAACCTACTTTATCTAAGCTTCTTTCAGTTTGTGTGCACCCATAGCCTCAGGGTAGACCAATGTTTGGCACTGGATGAGGATACAAAAACAACATGGTAAAAGAGGAGCTAGTGATTAGTATGGTGTGTCTGGTAGTAGTAGTAGTCTGGTGAGTATGTGAAGATTCCTTGGTAATGTGCCCCTGACAGAGTGGAATAAAGCAGCTCTCCTTACCCTGTGATGGTGATGGAGCACCAAAACAGCTATGGCTCAGTGAATGACCCCAGCAAATAAACCTTATTGTGACTGGTTAATACTGCTTTATAAGCAAAC
Organism: Taenioides sp. WSHXM2023; assembly: GCA_029959045.1. Classification (NCBI taxonomy): domain Eukaryota; kingdom Metazoa; phylum Chordata; class Actinopteri; order Gobiiformes; family Gobiidae; genus Taenioides; species Taenioides sp. WSHXM2023. Next base: position 22,033,600 of record CM057086.1, on the reverse strand, counting down.
TTTGACTCCTTAAGAAACTGGCAGCATGTTAGACATGTTGCAAATCTGGCAGGTTCACCCTAAAATTACCAAATTATTTTTTACAATGTAATTATTGTATTTAATCTAAAAGACTTTGCAGATATTAGCTGATTAGATCCACTATTAATTGTTGCTCTTTTAAAAATTCTTCTTTCTTTCCTAAAGCAACAGCATCATCACAACATGGCCAGCCCAGTTTCCAGACTAAACTCCAGAAGAGTAAAAGGACCATAATGCTACATGGTACTGAAGAAAATATTGAGGAAATTTTCATATTAGAAATTATATCATAATAATAGATTAAAATCTAAACACAAAACAGTACAGTGCTGCATCCTGTAAGGACTAAGCGTTCATTTCTAAAATGTAAACAGTCTTTTCCTTCGACATGAAAATCATGTATTTCACTTCACAGTTTCTGCCTCTGATCATCGTGATTCAACTGTCTCTGAGTCTGGACGGGTTTTCATCTTCAGACACCGTCACTGTCACAGTCCATCACATTTACAAGTGTCCCGCGTGGCTGCAGTGACACCCGCTTCAACTGTTGTCACCAAAGCACCAGTCCTAGTGCCGGGTGGGTTTGGGTTCATCCTGGAGGCTGCAGCGCGCGGTGGGTGTATCCGGACAGAGCGTCCCAGTTCCTCCAGAGAAACGCCAGAAGCACAATTAGCAGCAGTGTGGACAGAGAGCGGGAGCGCGTCCTCATCAGAGGAACCACACAGTTGGCCACAGTTGAGACAAAGACCAGGAGGACTGCCATGAGGGCCAGCAGCACATTGATGAGTTTCCCCAAGAGGGTCCGGGCCGTGGCGTTCTCCAGCCCCTCCAGCTGCACCACCTGCTGCTGCTGCTGCTGCAGCTCCATTTTGGAGATCCTGGTCTGACACGCCTCCAGTGCCTCCTGTAACACACGGTTAATGAGCAAGGTCACCTTCCAGGCAAACACACTGCACATGGACTGGCTTTCATAAGACTTTACCACCCCCTGCTGGAGAGCAATGGTAATGCAGTTAAAAGGTGACGAACCCAAATAGAAACCTGATGCCTCAGCCAGAGTGAATGTGGGTTGTTTAAAAGGAAGTGCCCTTATTTTGAATAAGGTTCAAGGCCGGACAGACAGGATTTTTCGGACACCTCATTGTTTGTTATTTACACACAGACTATGAGGTAATCCTTGTGCTTCAGCAGGTATATGATAACCTTCTGAGACTTCAGGTGGATTGCACTGTGTTGGCCAAGTATTCTAAATCCAGTTTAAGTTCAAATAATCCATGTGGCTTTACTGTCCATAACTTGGAAAACAGACTTAAACAATTATGCAATGTATATACAGCTGGAAATTTCTGAAATAAATGTTTATATTGCACAAGAGGCCGCTATGTTTTTATATTAATATATTTAGATTATATTGCATAATATTGGGAGTAAAAGTACTTGCTGACAAATAATGTGTACTGTAGGACATTACATTATTCTCATTAAATATTACGACGAATGTTTGGTCTTTATAGATACAAACCTGTATGTCTCTGGCTCTCTCGTACGACTGGTAAGCAATCTTTTCCTCCATACTGGCTAACTCTTGTTTCAAGTTGAGGATCTCGTTCTGATGAAGTTCAGTGAGGTCGTTCAGCTGCTCTTCCAACCTCTCACACCTGAACACATAAACACACACAGACACACGTGAGACTGGGATGTAATTGGCTTACATTCAGAGACACACAGGATTTAGACAGAGCCAGATCTTCCTAAAGGCATTTGACCACATTGGCACCTGACTGGACAACTCATTAGATTTAGTCATCTGCTGATCTGGTCGACCAATCACAACATGGCAGTGGGAGGAAGCCAATCAGAGAGCAGCAAGAGTAAAATGGTTCAACAATGTACTATTGCGTTTTTGCATCTAAGGAACCAGTAATATGCATGGACAATAGGACAATAAAAGATGTCAATGTATGCCTATTAAACTACAGGTGAACATGCCCATATAATACACTTCAATACAGCACTATTGAAGTCAACCAATTATTTTAAAACGTTATTTATATTTCATACAAACATGTCAAAAGTTCTAAGTCAGTGGGTCCCGAAACTATATGCACCACTGATGGCACATGGACTCCTATTCAGAGTGTTAACTTAATTAGAGGCAGTAATTCATGATCTGTTCTAAGTAATGTGTAATACAATTCTCTTTCTGATAGACCATTCATTTATACAGGGTTTAAAAGAGCACAGTATTTTTTCAGGCTTTCAACATACAAATTTTTGATAACTGATACTGAAAATTGTGCCGTAATGGTATTAGTTTACAACTGTAAGCGACACCCATTACAACTAATGCAAACATATGCTTATGTGTGTAAAAGAATTCATAAACTGACATTTCCACATGAGACTGAGCTGTGGCAAGACTGGTCCTAAATTAGATTGACCTGAAATGCCACTTTAATTATGAGCATATCTGGAAATGAACAGTATTTTTAAATAGTATTTCTGCTGGCATGATTTGTTTTTGATGACTCTTCCCAGCTGGCAGGATGCGATCACTCTGTCCCCTTTATTCTTAGGACAAACAGTGCTTGCTTACACTATGGACATTTTAGGCAGAAAAATGCTCTCCTCTCCCGTTATCAACTGGGATGTTGTTTTGCCCTTAATACAAGACATGTTGATATTTTAACTGAACATTCTGGACATTTGGGACTGTTTTCTGAAGACAGCTGCCCACACAAATTCACAACAATAAGTAATGTTTTGGTATCATAAAAGAAGGAATGGGCTGGAATAACATAGGAATACTTGTAGTGTGTGGGTGTTTGTTTAAGTCTAACAGCTTCATAAAAATGTGTGAAAACATATCATCTCTGAAATAATAATGTAAGCTATTAGTAAAAATCTGATTCAAGGGTTGGCTATTTATCAGTAGGTAACGCCTATGATAAAAGGAAATCTGGATTAATGTCATATAAAACATATCATATAATAAAACAACTTGTCCTATTAAAAGTTCACTGTCGAAAATGAACTCTAGGAAAAAATGTATTTGGTTTTCTTGTGGTTTTAATGAACCGGTCAAACCTGCTCTTCAGCACTAAGTAAAAGTCAACTGTGTTTTCAGGAAAGACGATGGGGAAAGATTTGTGTAGAAATAATTTAAAAACTGCAGAATTGCATAAGCACTGCTAGACCTAAGCCAGTAATATAAAAAAAATAATGCTTCATGACATCACAAGGTGGAAGAGATAATTTTGAACTTTGGAAGTGTAGACAGACTAATAATAAAGGATTACTCAAACGTGTGAATGAAACAAAACAGAACTTTTTGATGAGGTAACGACATAACATGGCTAAAAGCTGACAAGAGTCAATTTGGTGTAATATATTTTTTATAAGTAAAAAAAAAATCCAATGTTTTTATCTACCTGAATCGCTCCTCTTGCAGTGCTTGCATGATCACAGTATAGTCCCTCTGATAGTGTGCTTTAAGACTTTCCAGGTGCTCCTCTAGTCTAGCCTGGCTCTCCCTCAGCTCCTGCACCTCCTGTAGCAGCATGTCAAACCCCAAACTTTGACTCCTCTCCAGCGTGTTGCCTCGGGAACTGGGGGGACCACCTGGTGCCCCTGTTGTACTATTTGCCCCTGCCGATCCCGAAGTCGCACTTGAACAATCATCTTCGCTACCATATTTGGGACTAGACTGAAAATGGTGCCCTACAGATCGTCCGCCGACTACAGCCACTGCCTCCTCCACTGTGGGGTCATCCAGAGAGTCTTTTAGCGAAGGGATATTGTCCGCACTTCCGAATTTGTTGCGGATGAGAGATGCAATCTCTCTTGGTTTGGATACGACAGCGCCAGCGGCAGAGTGGGTAGCCTGGGAGAAACTGGACAGTCCCCCCTTGACGCTGTCCACCACACCTTCGCTGAAGCCAGTCACTTTGGCCCCTACGTCCTTCAGGCCCTGGTGCATGTCTCTCAGGACGTCCTTGGGCTGCCGTGGGATGCCATTGTGCTCCACCTCGCGCAGTTTCCGGTGGTAGTGCTCCAGTTTGCGCTGCAGCTGTTGAATGGTCTGTGCCGACTTCTGGTTCTTCTTTTCAAAAACCTTATGGGAGAAAATAAAATAAAAAGCCATTAAGATATTTTAAAGATTTTATGAAAAAAAAAAATGTGGGCCATATACATTTTCAAAAGGTGAAGACATACTCTAAACTCACACTTCAAACACTGTTACATACAAATGTATAACTCATAGGATAAAAAAAGATATAAAGTGTCTACTGCTGTAACCACTATTCAAGTACCACTACATATGCAAAGTAATGACAATAGCAATTACCAGCCACTAGTGATGAAAAATACTTAATATAGTCAAATTGTGATTTCATTAAAATACCAATTGACTCTCCTCCATGGGTTTCTGAAACAATGCAACATGTTCACATCAAAGTTGACATCTATAATTTTCCTTTTAAATCTAAATTCTATATGATAATTTAGATGTAGTAATGTCCTTCTATTTCATGCTACTGATTGACCTCAGAGCTCCTATTTGTTCAGAACAGCGCCACTGTGTTTATTTTTTTATTATTATTATTTTTTGCTCAAACTAATTGTCCCTTGTGGAATTAATCTGAATGCGAAGAAAAGTCAGCCATACTATAATAAAATTATATCAATAAAAAGAGTAAAATTCCCATGTACCTGCTTGATGCGTGAGCTCTGCTGCTTGTCTGCATTGTTGGCCAGTTTGAGGTACTCCGCCACATTGTCATCTCGAGCTGTTTGTTCGATTTTGATCTGCTCTGTGAGTTTGAGGATCTTCTGCTGCAGTTGGGAGATGGCCTGCTTGGTGCGCTGAGGGTCTGGGGTGCCATCGTCTGCCCCGGGGTAGGAACCATCTGCCCCACAGGACACGGCCAGCTGAGTCTGAGAGAGGGCACTCACCTCCAGGCGGTCAATCTGAACAGACAAGAAGCAGAAAGGTGTTAATTAGACCAGTTATTTTGTCTTTCGATATTAAAAGGTGCACTATGTAACTTTTCGGCTGGAGGTCCGTCACATTCTTCTTTCTATGAAAATGTTATTGCTCTGCTTTGAATGTTCCACAATATGAGATGAAACAGAGCTACCTTACATTTATTCAATTACAGGTGGTTTTATTACTCAAAAATACCTAGAAAAGCAGACATTCTGACTGTGATAAGCAGGGTTGCCTCTCCACCTGACCTGGTACTTGGTCTGGCTTGGTTTCCATGATTGAGAAAAGCAGGTGGCAGACCTTCCACCAGAAAAGTTACACAATGTACCTTTTATTAAAAAAAAAAAGTGGTTGTTTATGTATGTTTGTTATAGGACATAATAATCATAAAGAGAGTATAAATGGCAAAACATAAACTTCTGAATTAAGGTGTAGGAGAGTTTGAAAAGACTGGACTAAATTTTGACTAAACCAGAAATCAGGTCAGAAGTAAACAGGACAGAAATAAAGAAAAAGGAAGAGGAACGTGAGTAGCACAACATGTGAAAGCATTTTTGCTGACGATAATCAAAAATCAAACGTCTGTGTTTATGTCACCCAAAAAAAGGGGTAAAAATCAGACACTGGGTAACTTCTGGTCACTTAAAAAAGAGGAAGCTAGTATATGACATGATTATGTGAAGAAAGTGAATCCTAACCAAAGAATTAAAAATGAAAACAGTAAAAGGCTGCGTAAGATTTCTCAAAAAAAAAAAAATAAATAAAAATCTGTGAGTTGCTTTTGAGGAAAACAATTGTGTTTAGCCTATATAGCCAGCACGAGTACTAGGAGCCATGGTTGGTTGGATATTGTCTTATCTGGCAACACAAAAGAGTTTCATCATCAAGAGTTTCATTTTAATTGTAGTGTTTATTTATATTTTCTTTGCTTTGTTTATTTTGTTTATTTTTGTTTATTGTTCTTTGCATTTTAAACTGAGCTACTTGAACGAGGAAATTACCCCACTTTCAGACCAATAAAATGTCTCTTATCTTACTAAAATAAATGTCTTATCTTAATTTGTGTTAGGACCTGTCCGGAATGGTATGAATAAAATAACAATTGCTTGAGATAGCAGAACAAAAAGTATTCATTGAACTAATCAGACAGAAACTAGTAATCTAACTACTTTGGCAGAAATAATGACAAATTTAAGTTAACCTTCCCAAAGCTCTCGGCATAATACAGAGGAAGTGTGTCATCCATAATACAGTGCCAGTCAAACAACTCCAGCTGGATCCGTCTTGTATTGCCACACCATAAAAGGGTCAAAACCAAGCGCACCTGGCTCACCTGCTGCATGCGCAATTTATGACTAATCCGACAGACAGACAACAGCGGTTTTTACGCACAGAACACAAAACCCGCAGATGTATTAGCCTTAAGTGCATTTATTAAGTAATCTAACACAGAAGACAGCGCATCAAAACTGCCATAAAAAGAACTTAAACTCTCGTACCTTGTTATTAGTTAAACGAAGAAGCTGTTCCCAGTGCATTTTCTCCAAAGAGATCCAAGCTCGTATTTTTTCATCTGTAATTCCTTGACATTAAGACAAAAGCTTTGACAGTGTCCTAGATGGTGCTCTTCTAGCTCCTTCTGTGCGCTTTCCCTGAATAGTAACTGAGTGGATGACTGCTGCTCGCCGGGTGTTGTTGTGAAAGTTGAAGCGTCGTACCTGAAACTGAAGAGGAGCGGCAGTCAGAAGCCACGCCCCCTTTCGCAATAAGCCCCGCCCACGCAGGCAAAGGGTGACATCATCCTTTCACGAGGCTTTACACCGCGAGCTGAAATAGCGCCACAGTGACGGATTTTACTGTATGTGACAGGCAGAAATTCACTGACAGTGAGTGGGACATAGTGACATAGTTATGCTTTTAACAGCAAGGGCTCCATGCCATGTCTTTGACTAATAAAGACTTGTTAGTGCAGCTGCTGAGGTAGTTATTAACAGGGCATAAAGGACTGCAGCATATGTTAATTCAAACACACAAACTAAGAAAACAGCACTGTCTACTGCACAATAAATAAATAAAATAATTAATGAAAACTAGTATGAATAAAAAATACAAATAACTAAATTGTACAAATAAGTACAATTTACTAAGGAAGTTGGTTTGCAGTGAGTTTACTCAAATGAATCCTATGAAATCCTGAAAACAGGTAGGCTAAACCAAAAGGTATGAATCATATTTACTTGTAATATAGCCTACTGATGCAATGACTGAATCTGTTTATTTAGTTTTAAATAATGGTACTGGACTTTTGGGGAATAGTAAAAGTCACTATCCAGATTTGTGGTTTGAGGGCATAAGGGGAATTCTGAGCAAATCTCAGTTTCTTGGTTTTCCCTGTTCCAGCCTACAGAAAGGTGTAAAGGTCTTGAAAAACCAGTTTAACATCTCTTTAATGTCTCAAACAATGAACACAAATGCTATTAGGAGAACACAGCTACAATTCCTAAGTAAACCAGCATGGAATATTTCAAGTTTAACCAGATTAAGGAGTATCAACAGAAATAATATGACTAGTTTTAGCAACAACAATAACAGTGTTATCAGCAGCAGTCATTGTGGAAACAGGTGCAGTTGTATAAAAGCACTAGCACTAGTGGTAGTATCATACATTTGGTAGTGTGCTAAAGCAGGAGTAACTTGTGTTTACTCACTGTTTACCTCCAATGTTTTGTAATGGCATTTTAAATGAGCAAATGCACAAATATGAAAGAGTCATAAAGGTACAGATCATACAGATAAGTAAGAGGTACTTTTCCTGAGTACAAGAATGTGTAAAAATAGACTGTTCTTATGACGCACCAACAACAAATGTCTGAGTACATTGTAATCATTCATAAATCCACTTTGGTCGGTCTGACAGATCAAATGATGAAAGAACAAGAATAGCCTGTTGAGCTAGTACATTTAGGGACTTGGGGTTTCACACACCACCCGGTCCTTTCCCAGTGTTTAAATAAAGCTGATTTACATGTTATATATGAGGTACACACATGAATGAAAGTCTGTGGTATGTAAATGTATATTTAGTAGTGGCGGGCTATATTGACAAAAATAGTATTGCATTTTTTTTTTTGGAGTATCCTGATAACAACAAAAATATGTTTGTTTAGACATGTCTTTAAATATATTAAGTGAAGATTAATTATCGGAGTAATATGAAATGACTGAAGCAACATCAGTTCATACACTTGAGTCAGACGTTTACAGCAATTTTTTTTTTTCATTTAACATTTTAATACTGGTAAACAGTATGCACAATATTCCAATTTTACCTAACTTCAAACAAAACAATGTTGATACCAATGATACCAAGGGCTGCAGTACTTTAGTTGTTTAGTTGTTTTTGCATGAATTCTCATGCAGTTGCAGTTGAGTGCAGTTTGGGTCAGATACATAGAGATATATAATAGTTTTGAGAGCTTTTGACACGGCCCCTTTTTAGTCAACTAATTGAGAGGCAGGACTCGTCTTTAGTCAACCAATAATTTCTTTAGTGAACTACAGCCCTTGTAACAGTCACAGTAGTAACAAAAAAATACAAATGAGAATCTGGCACGACATTCCAGGGCTTTCCACTGTCTCAAAGATGACTTAATTATCTGACTTGAGATACTGACTGGAGATAGGCGATGGGGCAGAGTACATGTGAAGTAAACGGGCGATTCTGATAGAGACTGAAGATATGAGGCTCAGTGACCTGCTCTGATTGTGCCCCACCTCACATCATTTCATTGGACCAGGAGTCAGCAGAAAGTGTGGCGTTTATGTAAAGGACTGGAGTTTAGTCAGCTGGGGATTTTCTTATTTGTGTGTGAATAACCCACAGTAAGAATCACAGTCAAATAAGAAGGATTGGTCAGCCAATTGTAGTTCAACTTACTTACTGCAGTGCAATAAAAATGAACATATATGGGTTATTACAGCAAAGTGTGGGAAAAATGTCTTATTAAATAAAAAAAAAATTAAAAAAAATCAATATTTATTTCCTGCACATAAATAAGAATTTTAATCTGCTGCATTAAAAAAAAGGCCTAATTTATTCCTCCAAACTCTGCTCCAAACCACATGCTGAGGATTGGCTATTATTGATCATTAGAAATGACTGAGAAGAGTGACATGAGATTCAATCTTGAAAATTTGTTTAACTGCACAGCCCTACTTCCTCTAGTACAATCATTAATGTCAATGTGAGTAACAGTAATAGTCATACTACCACAACCTCTGGGCTAGTTGAAAGGGGGACATATGCGAGAACTACAGGTATCTTGGTTCTTGGACAGAGAGCCACAGAGCAGGGGACATGTTTGAGCAGAGCCTATTTTGTGTTGGAGATAAACAAATCAGTTTAATCACTACACCTCATTACACTGTGTAATATAACTACAGGAAGAAGCAGTGAATTTTGTCACCAGACAGCTCTGCTTAATTGACTGTAACTGAAAGAAAACTACTTATAAAACGAATTATAGCACTAAAAGTAGGGGTGCAGCTAGTTTATTTTAGATTATTTTAGTAGTTGGGTAGTGAGTAACTGGCAAAAGGAGAAATTCAGTTTGTCAACTGGACAAAACTTTATTTGGTCAAATACGTTTCGCAGCTCATCCAAGCTGCTTCTTCAGTTCTGATTAATTATATAATTATTTTTGCATTTGATTGAGATTTCTGAATATATTTTAACAAAAATACATAAAATGTATTGATGAAATGTTTTAATTTTTTTCTTGTCTTTAAGCATGTGTTTTAGTCTCTATAGTCCAGTGTGTGTAGTAGCAGTAGTAGTAGTAGTAGTAGTAATACCAGTATTAGAGGTACCGGCAATGGTAGGAGGTACTTTCTACACTCCTCACCACCATGCCCCCAGAATTCTGCTTGTGTAACTGATCCAGAACAATCTGTTTAGCCGTGAATGGGCTCAAGCAGGACTTAACTCGGACCTAAGACCGAGGCCTGGGAACAGAGCAGCCCATGGACCAGCTTTACCTAAACTCTCACAAACATATGCCCCACACAAACAAGCATTTAGACTGAATTAGCACCGTAATGTAGTTAGCTATGCATCACACATAATTAGATACAGCTAACAGGGACGCCTTGTATGCCTCACTCACACTCTCTCACTCTCAGTCAAAACATATGTCCCAAATACCAGGTTTTTCAATGTGGCCATATAGAACACAAGGCATACAGCCATGAGAGATGTTATCCTGACCTATCTTTTATAACCATGTTGTACTGTGGCTTTAGACCTGCAAAAACACTGTATCAGTTTAGAATAAAAATAAAAACTGCTATTACTTATAAGGAAATACATATTAGAGCAAGTATGTAATTAAAAGAAAGTACATGCACCAATTCAACAACAGAAGTGATATGATACAAGCCCACGCTGCAGATCAAGTTCAAAACTAGTGTAACTCTAGTTTTAGTTAACAAAGAGATGCTCCAGCTTCGTCTCTGGTCAGTCATGGATATCCAATGTCAAACCAGGTCAGGCCAAGTGCAATCTGAACCTTTCACTTCTGCTTATTGTTTAAAGATAAATGGATTTTGCAGCCAAGCTAACCCTGATAATTTTGTGTGTTGTGCTTTTGCTTAATCACTTACATAACAGATTTTCAGGTTACGATAACTGAAAATCCTCGGAAGTTCAGCTTTGGTTATTTTGAATATAAACATTTCTTCATGCAAGAGCGCTTTTGGTTTTGGTCAGGATTACCCTATGCCCTGTCAGTCATCATTTCATCTTTACACTGTTTTTCCTTACGACCTCCTGTATATAGCTGAGATATATTTGTATTACTATATTTCTGTATTTTATTTTTATTTTTACTTGTACTTATACATTTATATAATTATGCCTTATTTGACACCAGTCACTTGCCATTTTTGCTACTTATTTTGAATGTATTATTTCCATTTATATTTTTGCTCTTTGTTATATTATATTGTGATGTGTGAGCTACCGTGTCCAAATAATTTCCCTTGTGGATCAATAAAGTTTGTCTAAGTCTAAGACTTATCTTGAAACAGTAGAGTGTACCAGTCAAGGTCATTTGTAGACTTGCAAGCACATAGTTACTATATGTCCTCTCAATACAGCTGAGTGTCTGTGGCTTCCCGTCTCTCATCTTGGGTTTCCCTCGAGGAGCAGGCTCACGTGCTGTAGGATGCAAATGGGACAAGATTCAGGTAGTAACTTCAGGTTTCATTCTGAGAAGGCGTTTGCATTGTCCGTGGCTCTCCTCTTGTTACAGTCTTCTCTGAACAATGGAAAACAGGGACAGGTTCACTGCAGTTCAGTCCTGCTAATGACCAGTAATGCAGAATGTATGGGCTGCAGGGATAACATAACATAACATAACATTTACAATCACACTCTGGAGTGTTTTAAGTCTCGTCTTGAAGGTGCACTGTGTAACTTTTTGGTTAAGGGTCTGCTTGTTTCTATGGATATGTCATTGCTCTGCCTGGAATGTTCCAAAGTATGATATTAAACAGCTCTACTTTACATGTATTCACTTACAGGTGGTTTTATAGCTCGAAAATACCTAGAAAAACAGGCATTCAGACTGTAAGCGGGGTTACCTCTCCTCTTTTCTTTAATTTTTTTTTTTTTTTTTTAGATAATTTTATTAATTTATTTCATTATTTATTTTATGGGTTTACTTTTTATTTGCATCTACTGTTTTAGGACTGGCAAGCTTAAATTGAGGATTTATACCCTCACAAACAACCTTTTGTTATTTTTAATGTTATCTTTATATGTGCAACACTTTGGAAACTGTTTTGTTTATAAAATGTGCTATATAAATAAAGTGGATTTGGATTTGCACATTATCTATGGCAAAGTTATACAAATAATAGCTATATATTTTGGCATGCTCTTCAGTAAATTGTGCTATCATGTAAATCACACAAACCAGGACCAAAACCTGCAGAACACGACACCACATTAAGTAGAACATGTAAATAAAATGACTGGACATGTACAGTTTAGAGCTACAGTGTGTACAGTACATGGTGCCTGTCATTAGCGTCTCTGAAAGAAGAGCATGTTTATGTAAATAGGCTGACAGCACAGAAACACAAACAATGTAAGCTGACCGTGCAAATATGTAGGAACAACTATAAATATTAGGGGAGGGTCAGTTTATATCAGGGTTTCCTTTGATCCACATCACAATTTCACAATGGTGGAATCTAACTACCGTAATTAAAAGTAGTAAAGTACTTAAGTCGAGCAATTAGGTATCTGTACTTTACTTTTAAAGTGTATACTTTTTACTTTTACTTCACTACATCTGAGAGCAGTTATCTATACTTTCTACTCCACTACGTTTTTGAAGAGGACTGAAAAGTAAAAGTATTTCTTCTCATTGTGTAAGACCTGCTGAAAAGGCTGAGCAAACAAAAATATACAAATAAAAACACCTAGAAAAAAAAGTATCGATTCCATTGTTTCTATTGAACTAAATTCAAACACATCTTTATTAGCATCTCTACATTTGAAGCTTTATTAGATATCTGCGCAAAATACTTTTACTTTTTAAGTAAGGGGACTATGAGGGACTATGTCTCTCAACTGGCCTGGGAACGCCTTGGGGTCCCCCCGGAGGAGCTGGAGGAAGTGTCCGGGCTGAAGGAAGTCTGGGGGTCCCTACTTAGACTGTTCCCCCCGTGACCCGGCCCCGGATAAGCAGAAGAAAATGGATGGATGGATGTACATTTTTAAATGGGTACTTTAATACTTTTACTTGAGTAGATTTTTTCATCTGATACTTTTAGTTTTACTTGAGTATTGTTTTGCTCTGGTATCTTTACTTTTACTTAAGTAACATAATCACTTCTTAAGTACTTCTTCCACCACTGCAATTTCATCACAACTCATGTAAAATATATGTTGCCATGAAGAGGTAACTAAAGCCATCTGCATCTTAAAGTGCACACTTAATTACAATTGCTTAAATACATCAGTCACTGCAACGGGGCTTGGAGCTGATGTGGACCCCTTCCTTGGACATATTGGCGAGACTGGACTTGACTTGGGTGACTGTTAAAATACTGTGTTGCGGAGTGTGCATAGAGGCGTGGGGCATGGGAGGGTTGTTTTTTGTTTGTTTGTTTAGTTAAATGTTAAAATTAACAAAAAAAAAAATCCATCAGTCACTCAAAATATTGCTAAGGTTGACCAGTAGGAGGCGTGTTTTTTTTTTTTTTTTTTTTTTGGTGCATAGAGGTGCATAATGATATGGCAATGAAGGATGAGATCACAGTTCAGTTTTTATCACCATATTGCCCAGGCCTAATAGATATTCTTAATCTAACTTCAGGAACAAGAAAGTTATTGTTCCAGTTTATTACAGTGTCATTACCACACTGAAACCTGAACATGTGTATACCTGTTAGTAAAGATGCACACTCAGACAGAGCACAAGACAAAACACGACAGATTTTGACAGCTGATTAAAATAATGACCACGTTGATAACATGCACTGTCTCAGACAACAGCAAACTCAGAAGATTACAGCAATTCACCATTTACAAATACAACTCTAGCCTACTGATCTGTGTAACAACTTTAAGTACATATAAACAAACAAATTACAAAAAACACTGCGAAATAATAAGTATTACTGAGTATTACTGCCTGTACACACAGTAATAAGAGTAAATAGCACGGTAACTGGAACAATGAGAGATAAATGAATTTTACGGCACATTAACATAATCCTAACCTAGTATAAATGTATTAATACTGAGTTAGGACAGTTTTTAGGAGTTACCATGCTATTTATATATTATCACGATGTTATAACTGTGCTTAAACTTAAGTACTAAGCAATGTATTTGTTATATTAGTAACAGTATTAGTAGTAGTGACAGTTATTGGTAGCATAAGTACTAGTACTTTTATGAATAACTCTCTGTTCATGTATCGTCAAGACTCACGGTAGAAGAAGGAGAAGTATCAGGAGTCACAAGGTTTAGGATGACCTCCATGGCGGGTAGACGTATGTGAATATATCTTCAAATCATCTTTTTCTGTTCACTAGATGATGTTGAGCCCATAGCTCAAGAAGAAAACCGCAGAGGAGACCACCAGTTCTCTTCCCTCAAGTCACTTCTTTAAGCCACTAAACTTCAACTTGCCAAAAAGAAAGTCGTCACTCAGGAATATTGCAGTCATAAATGAAAAATCATCCAATAAATCATGCCCACTGATGTCCAAACTGGAAAGTATGTTGGTATGAGCCGTTCTTCCAACTTAATTTGAATGCTAACACTTCTACACAACAAGCACCTATATAGTTTTGAGCAAGTCTGTTGAGCTAGAGAAGATGGGGCTGTTGGGGGGTTCGGGCAAGCCACATGTCCTTAGTCGGAAGGATGAAGGTTTGAAAGACTTTGGTGTGAAGTTAAAAGTGTCCAATGAGCATGAAATCCACAGGGGAAGAGGAGGCAGGACCCGGAGGACGGATGTGAGCCGAAAGGGGAAAAAAGCAGTCCACCAGAAGCCTTCAGAGAGGCAGGGGAGGGAGGAGACTGAAGACAGGGGGGCTGTTTCTCTTCAACTTTCAACAGTAGCTGCTGCTGGAATACATGGAGCAAAAGCCAAAAACATTTCTTGCTAGTCCAATCTACTGACCAAACTGAGATCTGAATGTATTGTATAGTTGTTACATGTATAATGCAATTTATTTATTTATGTGTACGTGTTGTGTTTATGTGTATGTATATGTGTATATACCTTTTCTGTATATGCCCATCAATAGGGAGTTTTAGGGTGGGAGGTGTGGGGTTTAAAAGGGCGAAAAATGCTACGCTAACTGGAACCTGTGTAACTGCAAATGATAACACCTGAATAAAAATTTGATCACAAAAACCCCTTTCAAAAGTAGTTGTATAGATGTATACTTTATTTAATGCATTAATTTAAAGGTGCATTGTGTAACTTTTTTGTCCATAGAGATGTTATTGCTTTGTCTTGATGTTTCACAGTTAAATCTTTCTATCTTCATGGAGACCAAACCAGACCAAGTTACAGGTCAGATCTCTGGAGAGTCAACCCTGCTCACTGTCAGAATGTTTGGTTTTCTAGGTATTTTTGAGCTATAAAACCATAATTGAATAAATGTAAGATAGAGCTGTTTAATGTCAAATAGTGGAACATTTCAGGCAAAGCAATGACATACCCAAAGAAACAACAAAAATGTTACATAGTGCACCTTTAAGCCTGAACCAACACATAAAGTGCAGCAGCTCTTATCTCCTGGCTACGACTGAATTAACATTAACCGAAAAGGTACCTAGAGATCCACACACATGCCCATCCAAGTAATCTGAGCGCACAGCATGAGGCCAACTGAAAGTAAAACCATTAAGTTCCTTTTGTAATAATTACACGCAACCAGACATTATGAACTCATGAATCATCAAAAGGACTAAATGTTTCTTTGTAAGTGACACCTTTCCTGTATTAGGAGGACACATGCTGCTGTGGAAAAGTAGATTACACGGTCATATGAGGCCTAGAAGTCTGCTATTGCATATAAGAGCGCACATGACTTCCCTTTTAGTGACGAAAGTTAAACTGCTTTGCTAGTAATCCTTTTGTGATTTACAAACTAGCACTGAGATGCATATATTCTATCAGTGCAATTAGGCATACTTAATCAAAAGATTTAAGTGTAACAACTTTGGGACAATCCTCACATTATCACATATAACTATTATGGGTTTAGGAAAACAAATTAAAGTAAATGTTGCTTTGCTATTATTTTAAGTAGGCCTGTTGCAATAATTACTATATCGACATACTGTCAATACATGAAAGCAAGAACAATATAATTTAGGGCTCAAAATGTATCGTGTGTACAATTTCTTTATAAAAGTGGGGAGATTTGGGGTATTTTTGTTGTAATACAATAACATTTGAGCTGTAGAAAGTTGAAAAAGTTACCTCTGTGGCTAATTATTGCTGCATTCTGTTTGTCTGTTGCAGCTCATACCATTTATAAATACCGTCTATGGTTTACAAGGATCAGCTTGCATTATTGTTACTGTGTCAGGGTGTCAGCAGTATTTCTCTGTAGCAATATATCGTGCTTCAAAATTGTTTACTGTGACAGGCCTGACTACATATTCTATACAAACATTTAAAAGTAAAGTTTTAATAGTATCTGAACATGCTGATGATTTGTCACTCTGTCTAAACAAGTCTCAAATATTTTATACTGTAGAAAGGGAAGTCTGGAGGTCAAAGGTCTACTGTTGAAGAGCAGAGGAAGGAGGAGAATGGAGAATGAATACAGGCTTTAATGAGCACAGAGGGGGTTAGGGGCCACAAGAGAGAGGGAGGATTTAGGGAAAAGGCTGATTACATAAGAAAACCACACTGCTCAAAGCTTTTATGGGACTCAGTGTGGGTCTACAGCATCAAAAAAAAAAAACACCAAAAATAACAGTCTACTTTCACAGAAGATTACAATGATATTAAATATATACTTGTACAAAAAACTTGAACCTATTAATTCAAAGTACTGTAGGTAGTTGCAACAAAACTGACAATAGCAGTAGTGGTAAAAATATAATGTACCATTTTAGTGATACTTTCTATAATTACAAATATGAATTAAGCCACTTTCCATCTACTTTCACAGGAGATTAAAAAGGTATTAAACATATACAAGTACAAAATAGGTTTAACTATTTATTCGAAGTAGGTAGTATCATCTTATGGGGTGATAACAAGAGTTGCAACAAAAGTGGTAATAGCAGCAGTAAAAAAGTATAAAAAATTATAATGTAAAAAATATTATGTAACATTGTAACAACACTTTCTATACAAAACAAATACGGATTAAGTGACTTTCCATATAATAATAAATATAGTCATGTGACTTATTGTTATTAAGTGATGGCGAGTCTAACAGGTTCTCTAGTAAAGCCATGACATTCCTGCTTTACTGCGTCAGCCAGTGCCTGGAGGTACTGCCCCAGTGCCCCTGAGGCTTCCAGCAGCTTCTGTCACTCTGCAGTCCATGACTCAGGACGTCCCCGGGCTGTGGGGCTTAACTTACACACATACATATACTTACACATACCACAGATAACAGCTCCACAAAGACAAACACACTATGGGGGATAGTCCTGTGTGCCCCCTCAGGACAAGAGAATAAAGAAATACTGGCTTCAAATTAAATGCTTAAATTATTGTATGTTGTATTCTAGTTGGACCATTAAAGGTGCGCTGCGCAACTTTTCTGGTGGCGGGTCCGCTACCTACTTGTCTTTGTGTATTTCTGTATGTTATTGCTCTGCCTGGAATGTTCCATGGTATGACATTAAACATATCCATCTAGCATTTATTAATTACGGGTTTTTCTATTGCTCAAAAATACAATGATTCATTCTGTGAATAGGGGCGACCACAGATCTGAATTGTAATATAGCGTAGTGCTGTAACCTGCTTGTCTCCCTTGTGATAGATAGATTTAATCTATACTGTGGAGAATTAGAGACAAGCAAGTGGTGGACCCTCTACTAGAAATGTTACACAGTGCACCTTTAATAAATAGTATTAGTGGAAATATGTGGTGGTATGTGGTAGTAGCAGTAGCCCTATTAGTTAGAGCTATTCTTTAAAAGTAGTAGTAGTAGTATTTTTAATGACCACTTCGTACCCACACCTTCTTACATTCCACACATTTGTTTAAGACACAAATGTTCCCACAGAATACGTTTGCAATATCATGAACATGAAAGAGGGTTATAGACAACGCTATAAACGCCCCTAAAACTCTTGAATGATCAAAGCAAAAAGACAGTGGGAACAGACCGTACTAACGCAATGATGGCTTGCCCTGACATTTACTTAATCGGTACAGTGCAGTATAATAAGCTGCACAAAAGTAGCCGAGTGGACCTTAGTGTTTACTTGAAATAATAAAGTCTGCACTCTTGTTTTCATTTTTTTTCCATGACTGTTGACAAATATGTATTAATATGGTTTTGTAACTCTCCATTCTTATTTTTGCAAGCACAATGGCCTTACTGATGGACTGAGACATGTGGGAGAGATGGAGAATTGTATTAAGGTTTTTCTTCAGCAGTAGCAGCAGACACAGCAGCAGGAGATGGCTCACTGACATTCAGGAAGACCGAGTGTGGAGTGAAACTTGGGTCAGAAAACCTACCTGGAATAACACAGAATAGACATGTGCATTCTGAATGGATCATTAATGAACCATTAACACATAATTAGCAATAAATAATAACCCATTGGCTTAGATATTTTACATAGATATTTGCTTAATTTTATGTTGTTTATGTCTAAAATGTTGTTTTATTAACTATATTGGACTACATTCAGACCATACTCCAACTCACAGTCACTATTTCATCTTTGCATTGTTTCTCCTTATGACTTCTTGTATATAGCTGAGATATATTTGTATTATTATATTTCTATATTTCTACTTGTACATACACATTTATATAATTATGTCTTATTTGACACTGGTCTCTTGTTGTTGTTGCTACTTATTTTTAATTTATTTCCATTTATATTGTTGCTCTTTGTTATAATATATTGTGATATGTGCAGTCATGTTTGAGATAAGATTGAAATATGAACTAATATACTGCATCAAGAATCCTGTGAAATTCAGGACATGTTTTAAAGGCAATAATATAATAAGAAAGGATATTTTGTTCTTTGCCAAGGACACTCTAAATAACTGCTGTCTTTGTGATATGTGATAATTGTGCCAACTCAAACTGTTATTTTGATTTGATTTTGATTGTGCTCCACAGTGAATGCATAATAACTTAAAACTTGTTGCAGAATATAAGTTCACGTCCCAAAAGCAAATAGATTAGTGGTCTAAAGTGTAATCTACACACTGGTGGTGACGGTCTGTAGTGGGGCACGAAAGGTTACGTAAAAGAGGCTCTACAGCTTTGTCTGCACTGAAAGACAAAAAAACAGCCATGAAGTGGGGTGCGTTTTTTTTTTTTTTTTTTTAAACAAACCATAACACTTAAAAAGACAACGCTGTAAAAGGCTCAGCATAGACTCTGAAGCCATAAGATGCTAAAAACAGCTTGTTAAAAACAAACTGTATACTGAAGCGCATTTGTGAGGTCAAGAGAGCGTGAAACTACAGTGGTCCAGTCTGGCGTTGGTATCCAAAAGACCCAACCAGGAAGGAAAACAAACAAACATGAGGCCACAAACATGCGTGTACTCTCCGTTCACTTCCTGTCTTGGTTAAGAGCAGATAATAATAAATTACGTCAATCAGAAAAGGAAGTACACAGGGTATTTTCTAGAATGAGTGAAACCTTGGAGATCTATTGTTAAGGGTAGAACATATGCACTAAACATTTCAAATCTTCGGAAGCACATGATACATACAGTAAATGATTCTCTAGTAATGACAAGTCTCTCTATATTTTACTTTCAGATTTTCTGTGTGCTCCTGTTATTGGTTATAAATATCTAAAAATGTTAAATGCTTTTTATAATGTTGTCTGTAAATTAATCATCGTGGCTGGTATGCATTGGTGAAATTATTATGTAAAATACAACAGAAAAGACAAAGACCTGAAGATGATTTGGTTGAAGGCTATACAAAATAAAATGTAATGTCAATTTGCCACAGTATCATTGTATGCATATGTAATATAGATTTTAAAGATTTTTTTTTTTCATAAGCGTTCAATAATGTATGTGTTTCCAGGTTTACCACTAGGGGGTGATGAAGGACAACTCATACTATCTTAAGCGTCTTAATTTCCACCACATATATTTCTACAAATGTGTACAGTGAGCAGAGAAGGGGTGATTTGAGATAAAAGGAAAAATGACAATGCAAGGGCTGCCGGAATGAATCATGTGGTTACATTAGTCAAATATAATTTTGTGGAGATAAAATAGGTGACGTTACAGTCAGCTTTATCCATGAATAACGCAGCACTATGCTGTAATATCTCCACTATGATCCTGAATCACTCAATAAGCGACATGAGAAAGGACCAATCCATCTAACTTCTTAAGAGATGGGTTAACTAATTACTTGTGTAGAGATAATGTATTGGTATTTCCCAAATGGTTAAAATCAGATTTGAATGCTCTATGTCTCGTGCATAAGTGGGTCAATGGAGAGGAGCCGACCGTGTGCTGGGATCTATGGCTTCATACATAATTCATCAGAATGGCACCAATGATATAGACAAAGCAGGGAGTGGCAGGAGACAGACAGTGTGTGACCTATCTACCATTAGCTCACTGCAATTTCCCTTTGAAAACAGTGCACTGCTTAGACATACAGTCTGTTATTTTAGGAAGAGTACACAGTGGTGAGTTCCTACAAAGCAGGTGATAGCAGACATATCCAGGTTTATTAAACTTCTTGGCTTAGTCAGTATTAAAGATATGACCCAAAAACAGTTTGGATCCAGCAACGAGTGCAATTCAGAAACTTTTTACTTTTGTATTCTACAGAAAACATACTATGAAAATGTGTAAGCAGGTCTATATCAGGACTAAGACATGAACAGAGTAATCAAACAAAACAAAACCAAGACCGGTCAAGGATCACATCTGGTCTAATGTACCCGGTCTTAGCCATGGGCTAATTTGCATCCATAGTCTCACATTCACTCTTGCAAACACACTCTTGTGCATACACTAGTGTACAGAGAAAGTGAAGACAAGTGTCTTGCCCAAAGACACAATGAGTTTGCACTAGAGCCACTGTCACCTCACTGTGGCAACGGGCATTTTCAAAGGTCCCCCATTCAAGTACTAGCCAGGTCAAACCCTGCTTAGCTTCTGAGATCAGATGAGACTGGACTTTCTCAAGGTGGTATGGTGAGGAGTAGAAATCCAGAACTAAATAAGAGTAGAAACATCATACTAAATAAGTTCTAGTCATTCAATAATAACGCCTCTCCTAAACTAGAACAAAACAATATTAAACACAGAAAATTCTGTATTTAATATTGGCAAAAGGCATCAAATTCAAAGAGGAGGAGTTTGCCAGAACAAAAATCCATTGTTTTTAAGATACAAAATTTGAAGACTAAAGCTGAATCTAAACCACTACTTGAATTATCCAATTACAGCATGAGAGAGACTGCTCTGCACATAACCAGGTGAATCCCCCTCACAGTTTGAGGACCACTGGAGAACAGGGACACACACTGTATGTGGGTCAAGGTCAGTTAGTTCGTCCTCTGTGACGAGTGAATGAAGCAATCCAGTGGCGGCTGAGAAAACAGCCTGGACATGCATGTGCACCGTGATGTTCCCCTTTCACAAACACGCACACTCTTTGGCCCAGAAAGGAAGAAGGACCAGCTGCAGCCCAAAAATAAATACACAATAGATGAGGCATAATGAGCCACTGCTGACATGTACACAATCCAATGCACATGACCTCTCACCCCACTGACAAACCCAGAAACACATTCTTTATTCACTGAATTAAATCTACTCTAAGATCACATGATAAAGGCAATGTAGCTGAATGCTGCATAAATAGCTACATTTAATCATTAAGGATTGTGATTCCCTTTTCCTTACGCCCCCTGAGCTGATCCACAATTCACATGTTGATTTTACCTACAAAATGACTGAAGACAGAAAAACAGTGAGCACTAGGTCACGATAATTACTATATCAACTTAGCGTTTAGTATATGAAAGAAAGAACAATATTTTTGGGTCAATATTTATCATGTGTGCAATTTCTTTGCGCTATAGTGTTTGTGATTATACAATAAGATTTAAGACGTAATATGTTGAATTAATAATTTCTATGACTCATTACAGATGAAAACTAAGTAGTAAGTGTTTGCAGCTGATGATTTATTTATTTTTTACAGTATTGTACATTTAGAATAGTTTTTTGTTATTTAAATCTGCTCTTGGGTTATTGTGTCACTGGCATAAATTTGTTTTAATTAATATTATAGTTTATTAAAATATTATTAGAATATTTACTTAAACAATACATTGAACTTCAAAATTAAGTATCTCTATTGTTTTGAGGGGGTTCATGTGTAAAGTCTGTCAGAATTACAGAAAGAGGGCATTCACTTGGTCCTTAGACAAATATATATTTAGGGGTTTGAAAGTCACATTCAGTTAATAGTCCATTTCTGCATGACAGATAGTTTAGCAATCACAAACTGGGATCTGTGCAAGCTCACAACAAGCTCTTAAATAAACACCATACTAAAGCCATACTAATGCTATTGGGCAATGAACTTGTAAAGGCAGGTGTCTAATAGCACTGCACAGGGACGGACAGAAGACATCAGACCTCCCCTTCAGACCCATATAATGAAATGCTATAAAACAGACACAGGAGAAAGAATTACTTCATCAATTTTATCTGTCCACACAGCGATCACACCTGTATCGAGCCCTATAATATTCAGAGCATTCCTTCATTCAGTCCATATTACCAATGTGACGACAGCCTTTTACACCCTCACATCTGGCTTGGTGGTTTCACACAAAACATTTAAGTGTGTTGATTGCACAATCAACTGGTGCTGCAAAAATAATCAGGACGTTGGCCTAGATAGATAATCTCACATGAATATTCAGTCCATTAATTAAACAGTCTAGGGCTTCACTTCAAAGCACACAACCAGCAGAGGTCATAAACACAGATGCTACTTAAATGTGTTAGCCTCCAGACAATATCTCAAGGCTGAGCTCTCTTTGAAGCAGGAGCCTCACTGTGATGTGTTCACTGTTAAAGGGACAAAGCTTTTCACAGCTCACTGCAACGCGATAAATATCATAATGTGTCACGTCCTAACAGAAACAAGACACAACGCCCTTTAGGTGTAAGATCTGAAGTGGAACTGACTAAATCAACCCTTTTGCTCCTTAACTGCATACTGTATATGGTGTTTTAATAATATTTTCTACTATTCCTAGTCTTTTTTGGCATATTGCTATCACTCCCCCAAACGCGAGTATCCATCCACTCCACTGATGCATATGCCATACTTGTCATAGGAGTCCACATACCACAAGAAGTTCAGGCCTGGGTATCTGTAAAGACGGTGCCTTAGACGTCGTCTTAACCTCAGCTGCACTCCTTCAGGATCAAGAATCTTCAGCAGAACATGAACCGTAGACTGAGTCACAACCAAGCCAGCTTGGATGCATTTCAAATCTGTAGCCATGCCGTATTGGTTTAGTTGCTCATGCAGGAGGAGTGCAAATTCCAGCAAGTCAGACTGGGCTTTCTGCCTGAAGAACCCCAACAATTTCAGTCGCCTCCGTAGTGTTGCCATGCTTATTTGAATCCCATCCATCCTAAGACATGTTAATATTTCCCAATACCTCATGCCAAGAAGGAAATAAAAGCATATACCGCGAGAGACGTCCATCATTCCCTGAGGGAAGCGTGACTGGCTTGGCTGTGGCTGATCATATAATGAAATTAAAGTAAAACCATAGTTGATGTTTTCACGTTATAACGTGAACATATCATTACATCATGAAATAATGTGAAAAATGCCTATCACGAAATAACATTATAATTTCATATGACATAATAAAGTGATAATTTCATGTTATAACGTGATAAATATCACGTTATAACATGAAACTTTTCACGTAATTACGTGATACTGAGCCAAAATATTTTTTGGGGAGTGATAGCAATACGTTATCATACATTTGAATAATGAAGCAATGAAGGCAAGACTGGGATTTTTTAAAAAATTGCTTTGTTTAAAGGTTGTATAGAGGGTTTTCCAAGGAACGAGAAATCCAGCGACTGTTTGTCCTTTTTCATGTTGCGCATTCGTGAAACGACCCCCCTCTCCCACAGCTCCCTAAGTAGAAACGCCTCCTCCCACCTCTTCCTTACGCTAGAAATCATGTTTGTTTACAGCCGATGTGCATTCAGAATCGCTGTTGCTGCTGTAACTATACTGTATGTTTTCAAATGATAAGCAGAAGTTTCCTGTCCAGAAGTAATTTAGTGACCAATGAGTCAGTCTTTAGACACTCTGCTTCAGTGCACACCATCGCTGGAAGGAATCTCCGAGAATCACCTTAGTTTGGCTCCACTCCTTTTCCTCTTCTCTTCTTCTTTCAGCGACTTCAAAAATTGACTTTCTTTTGCAGCTAACTGGTAGTGGATTCTTGTTTGCCATTGCAACAAACTTTGTGCTAACTGGAAAAAGCTGCTAAGAACCGCTATGTTGGTTGAGTAAACAGCGTCTTGCGTCTGTGGAATGCGTGAGAGGCGTACATAAACCACGTAATCCCAGTGCGGCAGCAAGTCAGGTACGCTAGAAGCATAGGGAGTTTGATTGACAACCTAACAGCCTAATGTTTATGTGGCCCCACCACGTCCACAGTTGATGGATTTTTATTCTTTTTTTTTTTTTGGTCATCAAAATTACAAGGCTGCTGCATCTCTATAATGCTTTCACTGACAATTTGAAACAAAAAAAAAAATCCTCCATACAACCTTTTAATGCTTTGAGATTTTTTTCAGTAGAAGGAATTAGTAGCTGATACTGTGTAAGAACTGTATGGCAAATATAGTTCTTATATTTAATACTAAGGCTGGGAATCGCAGGGTCCCTCACGATTTGATATGATACTTGATATATGGCTCACGATATTATGACGATGGCGATACATGTCATAATCAGTATCTTGCACATGATATTCTGCAATATATCACTATTTTTAAAAAACAAATACATTTTAACAACAGTATTTAATTGTTAAACAACTACCTGTGCAAAGTCCAATATACAATAAACCAATTGTAACCATTAAAACAGTGAATATGTCAAGTGTATAAACAAGTTTCCTTTCTCTGAACAAACCTCAAAATTGTAGCACAAAATAATTTAGGAAAAGAACAAAAAATACTCTTGCCAATGTATCGATACAGCAGCTCACAATAACGATACTGCATCACCAAATTTAGTAAATGAATTCACACAATAGCAACAAGAAACATCATCAATAGCTGTGAAATGGCAGATATCAGTTGTATTCGAAAGTCGTCACAGCAGTCATTACAAATGAAGGCGGTAAATGTGGTCTAAATTTAGCAACGATTATTTCGCCAGACAGGCTGATGAGGTGAGACCAGGAGCATTTAACCAGCGCTTTGAACATCACTCCGTTACCATGACAATCAGCTGCTGCGTCTGAGCCTCGGGACCCACATGAGAGACTGGGAGGGACAGGCTGAGCAAAAAGACAAACAAAAATGAAGGGGCGTTTTGTTTACTGAGAAATCCAGGTTTGAGACAGGTGCTACACAATAACAAATCAACCATAATACATTTACTATTTGTTATTTTCAATTAGCACAAAAGCTGTCTGAAAGTTAAGGAACTAAAAACATAATTACTGTAAAATTACTCCCAAAATGCTTTCTGAATGGTTAAAATGGTTCTAGGTCATGAGCTGCTGCTCTTGTTATAGTGTGTCAGCAATAAAAACACATACAGTACATGGCTCAAGAGTACAGAGAGGAAAAAATAAGGGCATGCAGACTTCCATCTCTAGTCCACACAGAGAGAATATGCATTGTCCCTGCCTGGGAATTGAACCCAGAACCTTCTTGCTCGCAGGCAGAAACTGGGGCAGGACCTATCTCAAGGGGTAAGGTGGATATTTCTCATTCGTTTAAATGGGATGCTCCACTGAGATCAATGAAGGGAAAAATACACCAGAGCAGCTAATTGTTTCTTTTGAGTGACATCAATTACTGCAAGTACAGTAAAGTGGCTCCAGTTAGTAATTACTTCCTACACCAAAATGTCAAAACACAGTAATTAAGGAGCAAGTGAGGCAGACATTCAAAACCTTGGATAGAGAGAATACAGAATGCCCAGAACTAGGCTTGTCAAAAGTATTAAAAATCTGATACTTATCGATACTAAAATTAGTATCAAAACTAGATACTAATTTAAGCAAGAATTAATGCTGAAAAAGTCACATTCACAGGACAGATATGAACCTTTCCTGAATAGCTTTAGAATGATCTTGAGCTGTATCTGAGCAAGTATAAGAGCAGATAGACTAGTATACGCCCTGGACTGACAGAGGGATTACACAGATATAAGGCAACATGGTAATATAAAAGAAAGTACTATGATTTAATGTGTGAAAAATGTGAAAATCACATTCTGTTGTTTAAATAAATAGTGTTTTTCTATTATCATCGTAGTATCTGAATTGGTGTCAAGTCTATTCCTTAGTTTCAAAATCGAGTTTGAAATTTTAGACACTACTCAGAACTGTGCAGTCAAAGTTAAAAAAAAGTACATAAAGGAATATATAATGTATTTATGGGGAAAAATAAAAAATGAACACAATTTTGGTGCTCTCTTTAAAACATAATGTTTCAACTAACACAGTGTGATGCATCAAAGACAAAAAACTTAGGAAATATATTTTTAAAAAACACAAAAAGGAGAGCGAAAAACACAGTGTTTTCTTTAAGCTTTAAGCATATCAGAAAGGAAGTTAGTGGTAGTGAGAGAACAATTGCTTGAGTGGTGCTTATAGGTCACCAAAATGTGAAACATGTACCAAACATTAGCTCTAAAAGCATGTAGGGAAAAAAAAAACAGCAACAAGTTGATACAAACCAAACCACACTGCCAAAACCATTAGTAGGTCACTTCCTCCTGTAAGCCTGTAAGAACAGTTCATGCACTACATGAGAAGTACAGAGGGTGAGAAAGGCACAGAGACACACACACTTTGCCTGGGACACCGTTGGCAAACACACACCAAGATGACATCATCCAGTGTTCGGCTGAGAGCACATGCTTCAGTGAGCCCAAGGCAGCGTACAGTATCCCTCTTCTTAAAGTCAATAGAAACCCAGTGGTTGATTAAACACGGATGAGCTAGTGTGGGTGTTTTTTAAGTTAACTCCAGGGCTATTTGATAAACCAGTGAATGAAAGGCTTGTTGTTAGCAAGGGAAAACCCCAACAGATTTGGATTTGCAACTGTAGCACAACTTCAAGGTTCCTATCCCTGAGTATGAAGTGATGAAAAATGAGGAGCTCAAAAGTCAATAGTCCTCAAAATGGCATCCATTACAGGAATGAGAATGAAACTCAAGAACATCAACTGCTTTGTGTCATTCAGTGATGTGCATTAGACATGGGAGATGCGTATATAAAAAAGATTATAATAAAGCGATTTGAACTTAAATATTATAAAGAGGCAGAAATATAAAAAGGTATAAACTAATATTTATGCTCTTTTGTGGTTAATTTTATCGTCCATTAGCATTGCTAGACTTGAACCTCAACCAAGACATTTACAGCTCAAAGCATATATTTAGTTATCAATAATGCCCAGCCCTAATTTGGTTTTCCATCTTGGAACAGCACTCCATTTATTCAGGTTTGGGATTGGCACAATGAGTTTAGAGTACAAAAAGGTTAACAATATAATTTTGACTGAATTAACCAAAATTAGACTTATCTTTCAGATCCAAAGTAGATAGTTTTAGCAAAGTATAGAAAAAAAATCCAGAACCAAACTAGATCTTAACTTACAATTTTGCCCCACTAGAATGAGCCTGAGCAGAAACAGAGAGACAGTAGCCCGAGGAGCTGAGAGATTATAGGACAATAGTTAAGATCTGTGAGAGGGGAGAACAGGCCTCTGGGGAACAGGTTGTTTGTGCTCCTCCCATCACACACTTCTTCTTATTGCTTTTACTGCTCTGCTGGGATCAATGAAGCGCAAGGAAGAAGGACATTAAGGATAATAGTTAGGTTGAATGACAGCAATTACATTCACAGTAGTAAATTGGGCAATTATAGCATAGTATAGGGTATTAAAACATATACATATAACATATACAGTAATAAGGGAGGAATGAAGGAAAGAGCCAATTAAATAAATCTGCCTGACTACGGGTATCTAGTCATTTTCACAATAGCAAAGATTTTACTCTTAATTCAAGCTTAGAACGGCAAAAAGGAGAAATCCAAGCTGCGAAACATATTCGACCAAATAAACTTTTGTCCAGTTGACAAATTGAATTTCTCCTTTTTGCCATGGATTCTACCCAGATGACTGAGGGATTCTACACTCAAGCTTAGAACATTAAACAAAGTATGTGTACAAAGTGTGTACTAACCTGAATCAATATTTCAAGTAATCTAAACTGCGCTAAAATTGTGTACTCATGTTTGCGATCTCCCCTGACCTGCTATTATGTGACACATAAACTGAGGAATGCTGAAGGACAATAGAGTATGAAAGATGAACTGGTGTGAGGAAATGTGTAAATAATCTACGGGACGAGCCAAACAGCCAGCCTATAACTTCAGATAGCACATGACAAAAATCACAGTGTTTCAAGGACAAAATTTTGGGAGGTTTTCCCATCCAGCTTTATCTATAGGTTGTTTCAAAACAATGAAAAAATAGGACTGTTGCCATAGCAATTACCAATTTAAAACAAAATATTAGACTAGAGAGAAACAAAACTGAACCTAGAAGTTATAGTGATAAAACATTTACAATAGCACATCCATCCATCCATCCATCCATTTTCTTCTGCTTATCCAGGGCCGGGTCGTGGGGGCAATAGTCTAAGCAGGGACTCCCAGACTTCCTTCACCCGGACACTTCCTCCAGCTCCTCCGGGGGGACCCCAAGGCGTTCTCAGACCAGCCGAGAGACATAGTCCCTCCAGCGTGTCCTGGGTCTTCCCTGGGGCCTCCACTTGGTGGGACATGCCGTGAACACCTCCTGAGGGAGGCGTCCAGGAGGCATCAGGAACAGATGCCCGAGCCACTTCAGCTGGCTCCTCTCAACGTGAAGGAGCAGCGGCTCTACTCCGAGTTCCTCCTGTGTGACTGAGCTCCTCACCCTATCTCTAAGGGAGCGCCCAGCCACTCTGCGGAGGAAACTCATTTCGGCCGCTTGTATCAGCGATCTTGTCCTTTCGGTCATTACCCAAAGCTCATGACCATAGGTGAGGGTAGGAATGTAGATTGACGGTAAATCGAGAGCTTTGCCTTTCGGCTCAGCTCCCTCTTCACCACAACGGTCCGATACAGCGACCACATCACTGCCGACGCTGCACCGATCCGCCTATCAATCTCACGCTCCATCCTCCCCTCACTCGTGAACAAGACCCCGAGATACTTGAACTCCTCCACTTGAGGCAGGACCTCTCCACCCACCCGCAGAGGACAAGCCACCTTTTTCCGGTCATAATTATTTTTTATTAATTTTTTTTTTTTTTAATTTATTACAAATTGCCCCTATATACCCCTAAAATAAGAACTACAGATTATGGCTGGGCAGATTTTAAATGTAATTTAGGTTAAGACGTGTCTAGAGTTATAGAGTTCAGACTCTAGAGGAAAAAATTTCACTGTTCATTTGTGTTAAATAGCACTAATAAAATTCAGTTTTATTTATGTTCATCAACTCAAAATCTAAGCAGAAATCGAGACTCATCAATGTGAAAAAAATTAAATAAATGTATTTCATGTTTGTGCCATATTGCCCAGCCCTACTCCAGATGTCTTCAAACTATTAGCTCCATCCATTGATCTAGCAGGTTTGATCTCAGCCCATCCCAGTCCATGCATCTGTCAGCCCATGTGAGCACTTGCTGCTTCCAGACAGCATCTCTGTTAAACTGAGCCCAAGAAGGCGCACAGGGAGAGTGTATTCAGTCTGTCAATTAATCAGCATCAAACTGTAATTAATCCCACCGGCCGAGCAGCAGCTGCAGATCAGCGGGTCTTTAATGGAACTGATGCGGCACACTTTACAGCCTTTGGCAACTCCTCCAATAACACTACAACCTTTCAGAAAGATCGTAAAAACAGACATGTACAGAGACTAGTTATTTGTTTAAAAAGCTCCCTTAGTTATGATCAACATTAAATCTTTATATATGGCCCTCAGTATTCCAAAACAACACAGTTCTTCAAGTTCTTCAGGAAAATGACAGTAGGTTCATCACGATAACAAATTTTGAAGCATGATATATTGCTACAGATAAACATTGCTATAAACGTAATATTGCCACTGACACAATTAAAATAAAGCAGGATAATTCCAGTAAACCATCTTAAATAGACAGTGTAATTCAAAGGTATGAGCTGCAACAAACCAATAATTAGCCACAGAAAGTTATTTATTCAACCCTCTACTGCCCAACTCTTATCATTAAAAAAAGAAAGAGCAAAAATCTTCCCACTTTTGAAAAAAAAAAAAAAAAAAAAAAAATGTACCCACAATAAATATTGAGCTCCAAAATATATTGTTCTAGTTATCATATACTGAATGTTATGTCAATATAGTAATTCTTGTAACAGACCTATATGACAGAAGATAAAACAAAATCAAACTTGCTCAATAAAATGTTCCATAAAAAGTTATAATAATCAACAAGCCTTACTAATAACTCAATTTCTTTTTAGTGGCTTTTCTGATCTACCAGGAATAGTGGCTCCAAAAGTTACTCTTTAACAAGTGGACATAGGTAAATATGAGCATTGATTGGTAAGTCACAAGGTTATCCATCCCTGGAAAGCAACTGTATGCACTACATGATAAAATAACATAAGACCAATTCAAAATCACAAAATGACTAAACTTCCAAAGATAATCAAAACGAAAGAATAAACTAAAGGACAGTAAATGTATTTGCATTGAAAGGCTGGTCCAAACAAACGCAATGTTATCACTAAACTGTTTTATAAACTGTAACTTTAAATTAAAACCACAATAAAATACAATATAATGATAAATCTAATACAATACAAAAATAAAGACAACTAAACTATAATCATGCATTTAATATTAGGTTAATAAGGTTGTCCATTACTAGAAAGCAACCACATACCTCTATGTACCTTCTGGACTGTCCATTTTTAAACAAAGAAAGACTATTTTAATTCTGTCAACTGGACAAAAGAAAAAAAAAACAAAAAACTTTTGTCCCTTTGACAGAATAAAATGTTTCTATTGCTATGGATCCTATAGATGACTGAGGGATTACACAGACAACAATTTGGAAAGCATATTTCTAAACTTGACATGCCAAAGTTTATGAAATGATCAAAAGGTTTAAAAGCCACAAGGTTAACGTCACCGGAAACCAACTGCTACATGCACAACACCCTGTACAGATAGATTCATTTTATAACAAATATTTTAACTGATTTAACATAAAACTCAAAATCACAACACGGGCAAATGAACAGTAGCGCTTCTTATGTTATTTTATCTTACCTTAGAATACTGTCTTCGGAGGCTGAATCTCTGCACCATCCTGCCTGCCTGAGAGCCCCAGCTGCTCCTCTTTGGTTCACTCTTTGGTACCTCTCCAGTTCACACAGAGTCCCTCACAAACTGAATCTACACTACATGCTCTGGGTACATGCACTCAAGTCTCCCTGCACCCTCCTCTCCAAACACACTGTCCACGCCGTATCCATAAGCTGAACAAACATCAGACCGGTGAAGAGAAAGAAGCAGCGCCTCCCAAATACAATCTATCACTATCACACAAAATCCTTACAGTTATGTCAATGCATAAATTTACAAGAAACTGTTCAGAGATAGGTAATAAAAGTGAAGTCATGGCGTTGCAAATCACCCTATACACTTTGTTAACACGCCCATGCATCACACACACACACACACACACATACACACACACATACACTACTACCGATGCTACGCTCTTCGTTCAACTACTATGAGACAAGCTCGCCTCCCGCATGCTTCCTGTTACAGAGCATAGTGGGGAGGGGCGGAGGGAGGAGGTGAGACAGTGGGCAGGGGTGGGGGTGGGACCAGCTGACTGATTGTATTAACGCTCTCCTGGGATGGACCAATGGTGGGGAACAGCCAAACAGAGGAAAAAAATCCATGTGAAGGACAGCAGAGAAATCATTAAAAGGGGATCAGAATGAAAAATTAGGGAATTATAACACTGTTCCTTACAGTGAGTGGGGGCAAGAATATACATCTATAATTTCATCTATAAGTCATTATCTATACAGAAAGCTGTCAATGTAACAACAATTTTGCATTTCAGTGCAATACTTATTTGCACAAGATCCAAAGGTTGTAATACTGCTAGGTTTCAAGGGATCACAACATTCTAATATATACCTATAATGGTGGCAGATAAAATTAATATTACCCGTGTTCTTTTTTTGTTTGTTTGTTTGATGACTCAGTGGTGCACATTTGCATTGAGCATTTTTTGTTCTAACACTTGAAATAATCCATCTGGTTTGTCCAGTGTAATTGCTATGTCCATATCAAATAAATAAATAAAATATTCCTTTTGGATTTCTGCTGAAAATACAATAAAATCAATACAAAAAGGTACATCCTGCCCCCATCATTTTACTTTCTTTATATTACTTACTTTAATATTAGAAAATAAAATTGCAAAGTTGGACAAAACATTTGCATTTTAGAATAATGTAGGTCATTTAGGTTTTAGGTATGCACCCATTTAGTGAGATGGTGCTACACTTCTCCAAGGTCACCATGCTGTTGCCATGGAAACCTGCAGCCTGGTGTAACTTCCTGTTTGAGAGTAACCACAGAAACAGCAGAAATGACCTCATCGCTCTCAGTGTTTCCTTAACAGTAGGTCAAACTTGTAAGGGCGTTTCTATTAAATTGTAAGTGCTGACAGTGGCCTAGACCTTCTGACTGAGAACAACACTGTTTCAGGTGAGAAAAGGAAAAACATTTCAGAAAAGAAAATTAAAATTTAAGTTAAGATGAATTTGTCCATTGTGTCCTACAGAGGAATGTACAGATAAAAGTAAGCGTGCGGCACTATAGAATTAACCTGCGCATAAATATATTGTGCCTACATGAAAGAAACCCGGACATAGGGAAAATATGCAAACTCCATACAGAAAGGGGCCCTGAGTGTTAGAATCAATCATCTGAATCATTTGAGACTACTATATATATATATATATATATATATATATAAAAAAAAAGCTTATGATGGACAGACTCTCTGAACTCTGAACCAAGCCCAGGGCACACCCCTGCACATTTGCTTGTGTGACTGCGCCCTCTGGTGGCAGCAAATGAGAAGTCTGAGAATTATGGCCAAAGTCAAACTACAATTTAAAGTTTGTCAGCATTAGGTACAGATTTATGAGCTTGTTTTTGAAAGTATGCTTTAGGCTGGCCAAGATTAAAAGAACTTTACTATTAAGTAATAATAATAATGGAGGGGTCAGAGAAGTGTTAAGTGTTAATGTCACCGCAGTTAAAAATGTATGACTAACCGGAATGTTTTATAAATATGTATAATATCCTAAAATCTATAAGTACTTTTTTTATAGCTTCATTGATCCAGCACATTATTTTATTTATTTTTCTTTTATGTAACGGCTCATTTGAAGAGAGACAATGCACATTAATAAACATTTCCGTAAATGCACCAGTAAATTAACTTATTTGAAAACTACAGCACTTTAGAATCACGGTATGCACTTTAATCACATATGCACTTTAATAACATATTCACTTTTGACCCTGTGTGAATGTGATATTTGGATGCCTTATTGAATGTTTAACTGTTGTGTTTGTCTTGTCCTGTCCTAAATGTCAAGGAACTACGAACGTAAATTAGCTGTACGCTAACTTCGGTACATTTACACTTGTATTTTATCTTTTACTGGTGTTTATCAATGTACACTGTCCCTTTTTAAATAAATAAATAAATTAGCTAATTATCCACAGTAGTCCCCTGGTCCCTAAATTCTCAGTCAATATATTGAGAAGCAAAATTAACAGTATTACAGGCATAACCACCTTCCAGCGTGTGCTACTTTGACTCACCCGGTCCGACTCCTCTGTAGAGTGATAACCTGAGGACAGCAGCACATCACAGGGGACAGTGGTGGTTGCCGGACTGCAGGGGGCGCTGTCTGTGTTGCTGGAGGACGATCTGGGCCTGCTCACATGGTGCTGTGGGTCGTGGGTGTGCCGTCTGATGGGAGCCTGGGGACTTCCTCTCAGCAGTGGGTCCTTGTCTCCATTCCCAGAGCTGGCCTTAGTGCGGCGGCTCTGCAGACTGGTGCCCCTCCGCATCATGCCCAATGTCCCTGCGACCTGTCCTGCAGCAGAGGGAGCCGAGAAGGGGGACTGATCAGGGCAGCATCCCAGGACATCCTCATGGGCCCACAAGGGGGCACTGCCTCTTGACACAACAGCAGAAAACAAATGGGTAGAGAACAAGCTCAGTATGCAACATGAGAAGAAGCTTAACCAGACTGGAGAAGAGATTAGAAAAAAGATTAAATAATTGGATTAATGCAAAGGCTGAATAAATTAATACTTATGTACCTTTTGTACTATGAACAAATGATTTACTTGCATCACAAAAAGAAAATGTTTCATCATTTGACAGGTATTTATCCTGAATTTTGTTCAATAGAATTTAAACACCAATTATCTCTTATCTTCTCATAAAAAAAAATTGAATTCAATGTGCCAGTTTTAATTTTCTACTTCTTCAAAAGGAAATATATACAGTCAAATATGTTCATTCATTTGGTTACCCATGTTTGTCTGTCTTCCTATTAGAATAATGTAATCGGACACTAATGATTCTTAAGCATGGATCACCACCTGCTGATGATGAAGAGGCCGGTGTGATAGTGGACTGTGACAAAGATAAGCGTTTTCTCAGTTTCTGGATCAGCTGTTTGAGCCCCAGACCCAGGATGCCCATCTTACTAAACGGGGGCTTCTCTGAGCGTGAAATCCCTTTTTTTTGGCCTTTTATCAGCAATTAGTTTGGATTTTGGGTCTTGGTTTGAGTGTCCCATCTCAGTCTCCATTTCAGATGTCATCAAATCATGTCATGACGTCAGTGGTTCTCAAACTGTTATGCAGGCACAGCTAGGGGGCAGGCAGGTTTCTTTTCAAAGTTTAGTTCTAAAGTTTACGCATTGTTTAGAATTGGTTTTGACATGGTTAACATTAACATTAGTCTTGGTTTAATTGTTTATAGATGATGATTTTGTCCTGCAGTGTAAATGCTGCTGTAGCTGAACTTGAATTTCTCTTGCGATCAATAAAGTAGAAATCTCTCTGTCTCTTTTGACTTTGTTCAGCCTGGGTTTAATAGTAGTATAGCAATTATTATGAGTAAGTCAAGTTTAGTAGCAAATTTAGACAATTTAGACATAATAAATTAGGAAGTTTCAAAGGTGCTGTTTAGTGTGAAAATCTTGATTATCCATTGACAAAACACCAATACAGACGCCTCAAAACTGATAACAATTTGCTCTCTATTGGTGAAACATGCATCCACACAGACAATGGGAGCACAGAGGAGAGGGGACAGTAGCGCCAGGGACAGCCAGATGGGACAGTGTAGACAGGACAAAGATGGAGGGTGAGTCAGGGCTGGTCAGAGGGATGGATGCATCTTTCATTCAGGACAGGAGCAGTTACGCAGTTCTACCACAGAAGGAGGAGATCATGAGTTTGTCTGCTTTTGTGTTAAGGAAGGATGAAGGCAAGATGACCCACAAGAAAATGACAATGATAGACCTGCCTCCATGACTAATAGTACCGAAAATTGAAAAGCAAGTTTCTCAAATGCGTGACAATTAGCATTATCATTTAGTTTGATTCTTATTTGTACATTTTCAAATGGCTCATAAAAATGATGATTATATTTCATGTTCAAACAAAACAAGAGTATTTACCATTCGTCCAGGCAATGATCTGGGCCGTGTCACGCACTCATCTGGACAGCCTAGAAAGAAAAACAAACCAAGACATATTACATTTTTTTATAAAATGTTCAAATCATATTTTTCAACTGTCTAAATAAAGTTCAAATCATAATTCCACCATCTAACCATCTAATTTAGCCATGATCGTGTGGATTAGCTATTGACACCAAATGGTCCTTCTGGAGCTCATTTAGATTCCCCAAAGCCCCACTTCCTTATCTGGTGTCACTGCCCTGGGACAAAGCTGCCTAGACCAAAGAACAACAAACAGCATAACATCTCAAACAAGCTTCACAAAATGTCTTTTGAAACTGAATAATAAACAACACCTGATAAAACATGTGTTGGAGAAACACTAAACAACTACATGCAGTGAGTAGATGTTACAGACATGCTACAATGGCTGATCGGTACATGACAGCCACAATGCAGCCACTGCTCTGTTAACCGTCTGCTTCATCGTCTGTTTTTGTATGCTATTTTTATGTTCTTTGCTTTTTAAACCTTGTTTTAAAAAGTACTTTATAAATAAAGATCTATTTAATTGTCTTCCTATGAAACTCTCTAACAATCAGCCACTCTCAACTCATAAGAAACTATTTACAATACATTAATTCACTGCCTGTCTCTCGTTCACTGTGAAGGGTGATTGATTATGACCTGAGGGGCTGAGTTAAACCTCTCCCAAAGCTGAACCTGGACATTTATCTTGACCATGACACCTGTCCCATTGGACCTGTCCTGTTTGTAAATCCTCTGCTTCATCCAGCTCTGACCTAAACGCTGGATTGAATGTAATTTAGATTGACCACATTTTTAAATCCTCTGCAAAGCCAGAGTCAGTTCAGAGGACTGACTCAGAGGACTTATTGTAAGATCTGTTGTGTAATGATGAGTACTATAGCCGTACCAAAAACACTCTGATAGTGATGATGAGTACAGTTTGAATATAAATATTGCCACTATCACACTAAACAGCTGGTTCTACTATGGAAAAAATAATGGCAAAAATATGGCAAGGGCAAAGACTTGAGTAAAATGCATTCTATAAATTTGTAGTATTATGTGTGGAAACAGTTTTTATTACTTGCAAAATATTGTACATCTACTTAATATTCGTCACTACATTTGAGAACAGTATCTGTACTTTCTACTCCACTACATTTCTGAACAAAACTGAAAAGTAAAGGTATTTTTAATTACTGTTTGAGACCTGATGAAAACGCTGTGTTTTTTATACATTCAATACATTTCAATACATTTGAAACCTTGTAAGACCTCAAAATCTGCGTGAAATACTTAGAGAACTTCTTCCACCACGGGCCATTTAAAACAGTTAGGCAGGCAAACACGCTGCACTGGAGTGGCCTAAACCTCTCCATTATCTATATTGAACAAAGATTACAATGGGCAGTGATTATATGCAGAGGTTAAGCCCCATAGTCAAAATGAAAGCAAACAGCTCAGCAAAATGACAGACAATAGCAGCACATAACATCATCAGATAAACTATTGCATAAAAGCCAGAGGAAGCAGACAAAAGAGACTAATTGACTATATTTAAAGAAACTGTTAGCCTGTTCCTGTTAAAAAAAAGTGTTAACTCTCAAACATTGTTTCTGGCTGTCAGTGTTCTCCAGGTGCAACTTTATTAATTAATTTATTTTTTTATACATTTGTCATTTAAATTTTGTGTATTTTTGTTTTAGTGAATGAAGCACTGCACCTTTCCCATACACATTTTAATCCAGTGCACTATATCACCTTTATAAACAAACTTTCTAAAGTAGCACACGTAGGCTGTATAAAGAAGAGGACTAAGGGAGTGGAACATCTCCCATAGTGTTTTGGCTTAAGTCAAATGAAACTCACGATGCTAGTGGTTACTGAAGCTAATTTGGAGCCAGTTCCATATTAGGAATAGAAATTTATTAATAGACAAAATAGCAAAAACACCAGGATTACGTAGAGAGGGTTAAGATCAAAATGACGAGGTTCACAGCAGCAGTTACAGAGAGAGGAATGACAATATTACATATATTATATGTAAGTCAATCGGAGCCAGGGTCAGAAGAAGAAGCGGCGACTAGCGCCTTAGCTATGTCCATGTATATATACAGTTTATGATAGAACATGACAGTGATATTAAATAAATAAAAACATTTAATAGAAAATAACAGAATGAAAACAATGGAGTCAAAAATTAAAAAAAACATGACTAAAAGCCTTATTTAAACAAAATCAGTTAAAGCAAACAATAAAAAACAACAGCGGACGACACAACTCATGAGATGTTATGCCAGAGAATATTCTACAGTACGAATAGTTTGTTATGAAACTGAGAAACTGGCACCTAACTGGAGATGACCAACCCAAAGTGGCATGTCTATGACCGCGGCTTTTTGACCCTGTGCCAGAAATGCTGTTTTCCAACATTGAACATACTTTGATTTGGCTGTAAATATGTCTGCAGCAGAAACAGGCCCGTGTAGTGTTCAAGAAGAGCCTTCGCTGACTGAAATAAACCAGTCTTTGTTTGCTCAGAGCCACACACGGTCCATGGCAGCTCTTTGTGCTGGCCTCTCTCACTGACAGACACACATCAATACCACAGAAATGAGGCCAGAGCGTTCTGGCAGCAGCCTCACTGCACAAATGAGTGTGCACTTTGTAACATAAGGGAATCAAGGGGATAAAGCAGGATGCTAGCAATTATTGTAATGATCACAGATGTGCATGTCAACATGTTCAGTACACAGCGTGAATATGATGAGTAAGTATTATGTAAGTATATGTTAAAGGGGCTATATTAACTCTATTTTCTGATCTATGTTATAATGTCGTTTCTTCATCAAAAACATACCAGGAGTTGTTTCATTTCATTAATACATGTTTAACACACAAATCCTGTATAGTTAGGCTTTAGAGTTCCTCTCTCAAACAGAAAACACTTGGTTCCACCTGATGATGTCATGTAGTAATACAGGAAGTGCTCCTCTGTGTTAAACGCCATACATCTTCACTAGAGTCATTTGGATGATGGCAGCCCTGGAATTGCCAATTTCTACTGAACAAAAGGTAAAAGGTAACTGTTAACTTCAAAAATACCACTACATGACATCACAAGGTGGAAGAGAGCATTTTAAGCTTTGGAGATGTTGACAGGGTAATAATAAAGTGTTACTCAAACATGTGTGAATGAAACAAAACACAATTCCAGGTATGTTTTTGAGGAGGAGGAGGACATTAGAACATGGCTTAAAGCTCACATATGTCCATTTCGTGTAATATAAAACCTTTAATAGTAAAAATGTACTAAGCTAAGCACATTTGAGTATGCTGATTGACTATACTATGTGCAAATATACAACAACATACTAGCTTGCAACAGAATCAAAATCACAAATTATTAAACATGCTCTGAATCTGAAATGTGTGATTCTTTATTAATTTATCAGTTTATATTTCTGTCTTTTCTCAAATTTTAATGCAAAAAAGAAAAAGAAAAAAATTGTGCAGCTCTACAACACACTACTTCTGTTACTACGACTATATTACTAATACGTATACAACAGATAAGTGGAAACCATATCTTGTTCAACAGCTGTGTAAAAATAACACGGCTAGTATTACGAGTATGCCACAACACCACCATATCTTTTTTCAGCTAGGCCTGTCACGATAACAATTTTTGAAAAGTAATATATTGCTGAAGTAAATATAGACCATAAACAATAATACTGAAACCAGCCCATAAAGCAGAATTAGCCTCCTAAAAGTATTCTAAATGTTCAATATTGTTCAAAAACATGAGTTGTAATAAATAAATAGCAGAATGCAACACTTTAGTAATTAAATTGTAGTTTTAGTTCATAATTCAACCTTATACAGCTCAAATCTTAACATATTGTCAAAAAAATAACCGAAAATCTCCACTAGTACTTGCTATAAATACTGACCCCCAAAATTATTGTTCCATCCAACATATATTGAACGATAAGTCTATATAGTATTTATCATGGTAGTCCTATTTTCTGGCACTGTAGAAAATACAGGATAGAACACCATAACAATTACTACAACTTCTGCTACTGTGACTGCTACAATTAATATAGGCTACTTCA
This sequence comes from Taenioides sp. WSHXM2023, assembly GCA_029959045.1. NCBI lineage: Eukaryota > Metazoa > Chordata > Actinopteri > Gobiiformes > Gobiidae > Taenioides > Taenioides sp. WSHXM2023. Next base: position 21,993,602 of record CM057086.1, on the reverse strand, counting down.
AGGCCATAAGTGAAGATGACTAGGGATGTAACGATATCCAAATCTCTCTGTGTGATACTTTGATGATATAAATTTCACAGTGTGATATTTATTGGGATATTTTTGGGGATAAAATTGTGAATAAAATTGTGAAAAGACTTAAGTTCTGTCATAATCCAAAGAAAAAATTAAGATAATACACTTAATAATAATAATAATAATAATAATAATAATAATGATAATAATAATAATAGTAGTAGTAGCAGTAGTAGTGGGCACTGAAAAGGAGTAAAGGATCATAGTCTATGTAGTAACCTCTGTTTTTTTTAGCTATTGCTGTACCATAACAATGGATTTAAGAGATTTTTAATACTACTGTGATGGCCCACGGCATCACTGTGAGACTTTAAATGATAAGGTATCACAATATTTGAGTTATTGTTACATCCCTAATGATGACACAAGGTTGCACTAACCCTTCAGCAGCTGTATGGAGATAACACAGGCAGGAAACAGGCACGTCCGTTATTTCTGTGTTTGGTAGAGAACAGTGCATTTGTGTCAGTTGTGACAATGTACAGGACATGATTTCAGCACAAGTGACAACAGACAGTTATTAGTACCCAACAGGGAGAGGGAGGTTCAAACAGCCTGCATCGTTGTGTAGGAAAAAGGGAACATATAACTCATCTTTTTGAGCAATTATTTAAAAAAGGATGACACTGTATATTTTGTGCAGAAAAAAAGTTATGAGTGAAGTGGTGATCAAGATTTCTCTGTAGTCTGTAAGTTATGTTAAACAATGCAATGAGTTAAAACACAACTCAAGGTATGTTTTAGATGAGGTAACAATATACTATTATGGTTTAAAGCTCACAAGAATATATTTTGCGTAATATAGGACCTTTAATGAGTTTATTACTATTTTTTTTTTTATAACAGGCATGATGATACTTGCTCGATTACAGCTCTGGGAAACTGGGACTTTTGGGCTCTCACTTCTGGGATTGCCACAACAAATCTTGAGTTTCTAAGAATAATGGGTTTTGTACAGCTCATATTGCATGTTTTACAGTAGTCAGTAGTCAAACCCAGGTAGAAAACAGCATTAATAATACTGTATTATTGTAATACAAGCATTGTTTAACCTTCACCTGTGCTCAACACTGAAGCAAGTGTCCTTTTCAATTATTTACTACATCCAAGCAGCACCTGACACCAGTGTTTCCCTCAAGTTTATACTGAGACAATGGTGACATATCCATCCATCCATTTTCTTCTGCTTATCCGGGGCCGGGTTGCGGAGGCAACAGTCTAAGCAGGGACTCCCAGACTTCCTTCACCCTGGACTCCACCAGCTACTCCAGGGGGACCCCAAGGCGTTCCCAGCCCAGCCGAGAGACCCTCCCTCCAGCGTGTCTTGGGTTTTCCCCGGGGCCTCCTCCCAGTGGGACATGCCCAGAACACCTCCCGAGGAAGGCGTCCAGGAGGCATCAGGAACAGATGCCCGAGCCACCTCAGCTGGCTCCTCTCGACGTGGAGGAGCAGCGGCTCTATACTCCAAGCTCCTCCCGTGTGACTGAGCTCTTCACCCCATCTCTAAGGGAGCTCCTAGCCACTCTGCGGAGGAAACTCATTTCGGCTGTTTGTACCCGCGATCTTGTCCTTTAAGTCATTACCCAAAGCTCATGACCATAGGTGAGGGTAGGAATGTAGATTGACGGTAAATCGAGAGCTTTGCCTTTCGGCTCAGCTCCCTCTTCACCACAACGGTCCAATACAGCGACCACATCACTGCCGACGTTGCACCGATCCGCCTTCAATCTCACGCTCCATCCTCCCCTCATTCATGAACATGACCCCGAGATACTTGAACTCCTCCACTTGAGGCAGGACCTCTCCATCCACCTGGAGAGGGCAAGCCACCTTTTTCCGGTCAAGAACCATGGCCTCGGATTTGGAGGAGCTGATCCTCATCCCAGCCGCTTCATATTCGGCTGCAAACCGCCCCAGTGCACACTGGAGGTCCTGGTCTGATGAAGCCATCAGGACAACATCGTCTGCAAACAGCAGAGATGAGATCCTGTGGTCCCCAAACCAGATCCCCTCCGGCCCGACTGCGCCTAGAAATTGAGTCCAACATGCACCGGAAACAGGTCCGACTTACTGCTGGCAATGCAAACACAGCTCCTGCTCCAGGCATATAGGGACCGAACAGCCCTTAGCAAGGAGCCCCGGACCCCATACTCCCAGAGCACTCCCCACAGGAACCCACAAGGGACACAGTCAAATGCCTTTTGATCCACAGATCCACAAAGTAAATGTGTACTGATTGGGCAAACTCCCATGAACCCTTGAGCACCCGATGGAGAGTATACAGCTGGTCCAGTGTTCCGCAGCCGGGACAAAAACCACACTGCTCCTCCTGAATGCAAGGTTCTACCATCGGTCGGATTCTCCTCTCCAGTACCCTGGAACAGACCTTACTGGGGAGGCTGAGGAGTGTGATTCCCCTGTGGTTGGAACACACCCTCTGGTCCCCCTTCTTAAACAGAGGGATCACCACCCCGGTCTGACAGTCCAAAGGTACTGTCCCTGCCCGCCACGCAATGTTGCAGAGACGTGTCAGCCAAGACAGCCCCACAACATCCAGAGACTTAAGATACTCAGGATGGATCTCATCCACCCCCGGAGCCTTGCCACCGAGGAGCTTGCCAATCACCTCAGTGACTTCAGCCAGGGTGATAGACGAGTCCGCCTCAAAGTCCCCAGCCTCTGCTTCCTCCTCAGAAGACGTGATGGTGGGATTGAGGAGATCCTCAAAGTATTCCTTCCACCGTCCAACAACATCCCCAGTCGAGGACAACAGCTCTCCATCCGCACTGTAAACAGTGTTGGTGAAGCACTGCTCATGGTGACTTAAGTGATCCATATTTGTATCATTTTGTTCAATACAATAAATGGAGAATAAGTGTGACTTTTGGCTTTGCTAATAAAAAAATGACTAAATACAGATAAATTATAGTTACTTTTATATGTTTAAGACAATAATACATATACTGCTTTTGTTCAGAATAATTTTAGACTATGGAGACAAACATTAGACTGTGGAATAGTCACCGTAGTATCCTTTATTATTGAGAAACACTGCAATACTGTCTCACTGGGCTACACTAATAATGTAAAACTAATATTGCTGTGTTTGAGCCAATGCAATTGAATGAATGATAAAACAGATGCCTTTCACAAGAGTAACAGGTGCAAATAGTATCGTAATGTGTGTCAAACTGAGTCCCACTTGCTAACTCACTTGATAGGTGCTTAACAGGTTCTAACCAGGGCCAACAAAAGCTCATATTCCTCAGCACTGGACCATCATGATTGACACAGACAGGAAAGCACCTGCACACGAGCTGAAACTTCATACCAGAGATGGTGTTAAGGACACAGCGTCAAGAGGAATGAGAGAGGGCGAGTGGGTCAGTGAGGTCCAGGTTATGGGGCCAAGAGGCTTAAATTACAAAATACACAAATTCCAATGACTATAACATTTGCACCATAAAACCCTGCCCAATAAACCTGAAATTTTCCTCTGTATTTGAAAGCAAGAATGCAAATCCGCTCCATTCATCTCATTTTAGGAATTGCGCAAAGAGAAAAATGTGAACTATTTAACTTCAAAGTCTACCAGAATATACAGTGCATTTAGTTTTAGTAGTAGGTGGAGTTGAACTGCTTAATTTATCTACAGTATTTCCCATTAGTATGGCTAGAAATAATAATTCCACAGAACACAGTAACAAGCCATTGCAAGACATATTGTGCAATCATTATCTGAATTTCTGTATATTTTTTTTCTCATGAAAGCAAAGCACTTAAATTAATTTGTCGTAATATTGTTATATCTGTTTAATATAAGCCCACTCTTGGCAGCCTGCAATATATTTTTTGCAAACAGGAGGGTTAGACTCAGAAGGATACCAGCCACGCGTTGCCACTAGTAACAGCAGCTTTTATAAAGGAATCTTTCCTTCATTCTGTGGAGAATCAGCTCTAGTGGTGAGTGCTACCACAGCCCACCAGTCTGCCCACAAATGCTCTTAGACATCACAAAATTCACAGCATATGACATTGTAAAAAAAAGCACTTTTAAAAAAAAGCACTTTTTACAATCAAGACTATTAAATGCAACCATTTGAAGGATCTACTCTATCAGGGAATATCCTATAACCTATTATTGTGAGAAATGATGCCATTTCCAAGGTCCAATATACTCCAAAGGTATACAGCAGGATGAAAAAAATCAATAACTGGCAGTGGCACTCAAATGACTATAATCTGTCATAAAAATTGGACCACCCATCTTGAAGGCTTCCACATCTTTAGAAATGCCATGTCCATGCACATATAGAAAGTAATGCACCAGCACAATTTGAATAAAATAAAAGATTTCATAAATAAATAGAATAAAATATTAAGAATTGTGGCAGAGCTATTCATCTACAACTGTCACTGTACAACAAACATTACAGTCTATGGCTTTTGCAGAAAACTCACTAATAGACTAATAGACTGTATAAAGAATATAAGGTCTATGGTAACACACTAAGTATCAAAAACACGGCTTAACAAAAACTTACTTACATAAACAAAAAAAGAAAAAAAAAACATGTCAATTAAAAAGTTGAAGAGTTGTCGCTATGTAGTATTGAAGTTGCAGTTGCAAAATAGACCAGTTCGTTTGCATATGTTTCTTGTAGCTTCCCTAATCTGTCATAGGATCAAAAGCCTTTATTCTAACATAAAGACACTGAATGCTAGGCTGTCCCTTTGGAGTAAAGACATATCGTGCACAGTGCAGGAGGAGGAGGAGCAGCGTCATCACAGTGGCCTGACCAACACACTCAGACATGAATGGTTGTGTTAGCAATGCCCTCCAGCTCTCACCATTTGAAGGGGTTTGCTGAACAGATAGGAGACTACAACTGTTATCATGTCGTACCTCACCCACAGGGCAAAACAGAGGAGCTGTGTGTTTTGAAGTCAATAAATGAATGATTAATGGTGTCCAAACAAAAAGACCTCAAGAACATGTGATGGCAATATGTAACCTTCATATTTAGCATTAAAAGGATAATATGTAAGCTTGCTAAACATTCACACTATCTATGCCCTGACCTAGACAATGTTTGGGTTCCACAGTGATATTTTAAAGGGTCCATATTACACTATTTTCTGATCTATGTTATAATGTTGTTTCCTCATCAAAAACATACCTGGAGTTGTGTTTTGTTTCAATTGCACATGTATAAATTTACACACAAATCCTGCATATTTAGGCTGAGTTCTCTGAAATCGAAAATACTGGAAGTCTCCACTGTGTTGTTAAAATCCACACACTTTCACGAGAATCATTTGGATAATTTCACCTCCGGAATTGACAATCCCTACTGAACTAAAAGGTAGCCGATAACTTGAAAACTACTACTACATGACATAACAAGGTGGAACAGAGTATTTTGTGCTTTGGAGACACAGACAGACTAATAATAAAGGATTACTCAAACATGTGTGAATGAAACAAAACTCAGCTCCCCTATGTTTTTGATGAGGTAACAGCACATGGCTTAAAGCTCACAAGAGTCTAGTTTGTGTAATATAGGACTCTTAAACAAAATTACACAAATTCAAAATAATCCATATATAAGTTTTATACTGAGTTCTTTTCTAGACCTACGCCTACACCAACCTTCAGTTCAGGTTGCTTCTATATGATGAGTAAAACTAAAAAACATCATTCTCAGGAGGCTTTCACCATACAGACTACACTCTTCAGAGTTATCTTTGACATTATCATCAAAATCTCATAACGTACCATTATAACCGCCCTTATGATCTATAATTGAGAAATAAATGCAAATCATAGCGTGCATACCTTCAGATACATACAACCTTGCGCGTAAATGTTCGGGATCTTTCTATGGTACAACAGGATGAGATGACAAGAAAGTAACAGTTAACCAAGAAAGTTTCAAATACAGCCTAGCAATTAATCGTACAGAAAGTATATTAAATGCATATATTGATCTACAACAAATGGCAAGCACGATGGCTCAAAGACATGAGCAGTAGTAGGAGGTTCTGGCAGATAGTCCCGTTAGTGTCATTGTAAATAGCCGCTAATACGATCAAACATGTCTGCGGATTAATTCACCGCATCATCTCACGCCACTGAAACTTTTTACGCATTTTACAGACAAGCACAACGTGACAAAAAAAACAACTGTGTAACTAAGCTAAAGTTTAATTTACACTTACGCAGAGAGAAGGCAAACTGTAGGAGCTCTCACTACATTCAGTGCGCTACAGCCCTCCTCTGTACCACCGCCACCACGCCCTCTGCGCACTGACGTCATGACGCACGGCGTATCAGCGAAGACACGAACCACAGGCCCATGTTTCATGACTGTAGAAGGGTTACTGCAGGTTAAAAACAGATAGAATAATCATTTTAAAATAGCAGCTATTCTCGATTTTACCATGTCTATCTCATATCTGGGAACACAGTTGGGTAATCTTTAAGGAATTTAAAATCTAAATCATACATACAGTTTAGACTACCTAATGTTTTTTTGTTTTTTTGTTTTTTTTTTATCTTTTGGGCATTTTATAGGCAACTGTTATGGCATTCTGAATAGTTTAACAATAGCACCAAAAGGAAACAATAATAATATGACAATAGTAATACTATTTCAATACAAAAATGTAGACCTGCAGAGCATTTCGAATTATCTGAGTTGAGGATATGGTTGTGGAACAAGTATTTTTCCTTGTGGAGGACAAAATGTCCATCTGCTGTGCTCTGCCAAGACGACAGTCGGTTATGTAATATAGACTATTTTTGTTAGTGTTTGAAACAAAAAACACAAAAAAGTAACGTTTGAGGCGGCTCACTTACTGTTCTTCTCATTTGCTTTAACCCTTACGGACCCAGTCACAACCTGGATTTTTTTTTTTCTTTTAACACATAGTCATATGTGTTTCTAAGCTAAAGTTGAATTTACACTTATGTAGAGAGTGGGGTGCCGCAGACATGTAGACATTGATGCATTTCTACATCAATAAAGGGAACTCTTTTTCCTAAGAAAATATATGACTATGTATGGAGATTACACCACCCATGCCACAATGAAAGGCATAAGACCCTAAATTGTTATAAGTTTGTACTTATCTAGGCTATTTATTTTTATTTAACCATATCCTGATCTGGTTTTTATACTAAGAGAAAAAAAACTAACACATTACTTTCTAAGTGAGGCTGATTTTCTGCATTGTCCTCCAGATGGCAACCTTGTCCTATGTGAGTCTACTTGCAGGCGTAAAACTAAATTACAAATATATTTAAGAGCACTTAAAAGAGCACTTACATATATATGTAAGTGCTCTTTTAAGTGCTCTTTTTGTTTAATCAATGTCTTTTAGACCTTGTTTAGGCCAATATACCTGGTTTACATACATAAAAGGCCTAATATTTTGGAGGTACTTGGTCTCAGAACTGCTGCTTCTTCTAGGCTGCAGCTCCCCCTGCAAGAGTAAGAGTTGAGATCACCGTATATGTCAGTGGTTGAGCTGCCATCTGCAAGGTAAATTAAAACTATATTGGGTAAATTCTCATTAGGTGGCCTGAAATTTGCAGCTAATGCTGTGTTGGGCTACTACTGGGGTTCTTTAATTGGTATATAAATGTGACCAATAATTACCTTGATTAAGAACTTGACTGAGACGAGACTACTTGACTACTACTGAAGTGGCTCCAGTGAGGCGTATTATTAGGTACACATTTTAACTGTTTTAATTCAAATAGTTTAGTATTCAGTATCGTGACAGTGAAATAGTAACACACAGATAACACACATATAAAAAACTATAAAAAGCACATTGAGCAAACAAGCGTGTCAGCATTAGGCCTCTTCTAACATTTAAACATTCTGATTGTAATGTAAATGTATTGTGTTTGACTAATGAAATTTGTCTTGATGGTAATGTTGATGATGGATTGTATTTTAGAGGATAATAATACTGATGAATTTGATAACTGTACATTTTAGAGGCTAATCATCACAGTGAATTTGAGTATTTTTAGAAGATGATGAATAAAAAATTTTTTGGTTTAGATTTATATGTTTAATGAATTGGATTGTGGTTATTTTAAGGAGACACTTATAGATGAAATATTGTTGTTCAAAGTGCTTTATGTAAATAGGCTCTTTAATGTCTTCTGTACCTGCCCAAGGACTGCAAATAAATGTAATCTTAATGTATATAATGTACAGTGTGTGTAAATTTGTCTAGGGCCATTCTGTGTTGATCTTTCATAATCTCTCCTCTGCCTTGATTGTATTATCATATATTACCAGCGGCATCTATGAACAGAGATTGGAGAGGATTACGTTTTAATTCCAAATTTTGTCATTAGTTATCGTTATAGCAACAATTTTCAACACAGACTGCACTATAACATTGCTCCTCCTTTTGGTCAAAACAGCATGTGTGATGTTCAGATGCCGTTTATCTCAACAGAACCTCCACACAGACAGTCGCTGATGCTGTTTTTCCCACTGCCTCCGTAGAGCAGATCATAATGTGTTAGATTAGTGAGTAAGCAGCGGGCGCCTGCTAACCCTTTCTCTGGGAGCGAGGCAGGCAAGGATGTCAGATCTCAGGGTCCCTGGCCAATTAGACACTGCACTTGTACAGCGGGCTGGGGCTAATGAAGAGCCAAGAGCAGAGAGAGAGGGGCGGTCGGACAGAACAGATCGATTCCTGGACACAAGAGGGCACAGTCGGGCAGAGTGACCAGGGACAGCCTGGGGACTAGAAGAATCGTCAGTCACTTTCACTCATACAGCAAGATTTCAAATAATACTTTGATGTATGTTTTTACTAATCTTCAGATGAGTTCATTTAGTAGAATTGGTGGATCCCTAGTGTGTATACTAGGGCTGCAACTAATGATATCAGTAGTCAGCTAGTAAGCGCTTATTTTTTTTTTTATTAGTCAAATAATCAAAGTTATTTCTCTTACACTGAGATTTTTATAATTCATTTTTAACCAAATAAAGGTTGAAATATGGGGACTAAAAATTACTAGACACAGAATAATTACAAAATGTATTATTGATGTCTTTTATGTGTTTTAGTACAGGTTATGATTATCAAAATATGTGTAAGATTATTTAAATATGATAAATATAAATAGTGACTAGACTAATGACTAGACGCCATTATTATTAATTATTATTTAATTAAAGTAAAGATGGAGGATTCTTAACATTATTAATACAATGTGGAAATGAAAATACTTATATTAAAATACTCTTTTCTTATTCAAAGTAATTCGTTCACTGATAGCTCCCTCTAAACATAAAGCACTAGATTTACTTTTGACTATGAACCCAATATTGGCTTTCTGGCCCAGATCAATCCCTGGACAGTGGGAGGTGCAGCTGGGGAACACTAGGCCTTGGAGACTAAAAACTGTGGCTTCTATCACACAAAGGTCACACTTCTTCAGCTACAATCTTCTATGAACCCAGCTTCACCCCCTCACATCATTATACTTGAGAGATTGACGTCAAGTTTACTCAGGTTTCGTCTCCCGCATGTGCCTTGTTAGATAAAATTGAGTGTTATTGAAATTTGGAACTGGAACATTTTCTTGCTTGTATCTACACTTTTTTGAATAATCCTGTGATGTGGCGTAGCCCAGAGACTACAAGATCCTAATGAGCTGCACTGTTGGGATGACAGGTTGTCCATAACATATAAGGTAATTGGTGTTACTCTTCCTTATTTAATCCAGAGAAATAGGAGAGAAAATCCTGTGTCAATTCAGTGCCAGGAAAGCTATGACGCAAATAGGGGAATTTAACAAGAAGTAATGTATTAACAGGAGTGGACACAGTGGTACCATCTGTAGTAGAGCAATCAGAGCAAACATCCCGAGGTTGTAGTTCATTTTCATCCAAGCAAATTAATGTGTTCCTTTTCTGAATGGGAGTACTTTAAGTGTGAAGTGTCACGGAAATTAAAAAATATTTTCTGCTCTAAATAACCTTCTGTCAAAAACTAAGATGTGAACAGGTTCCTTTTGTAGATTTTAGATAACTTAAGTAAGCCCTTAATAAAAGTTAAATTAAAGTTAAAGGTCCTATATTAATCATAATGGATTCTTGTGAGTTATAAGCCATGTTTGAATGATGTTACCTCAGGAACAAAAACATACCTGGAGTTGTCTTTTATTTCATTCACACATTTGAGTAATCATTAATCATTAATCATTACTCATTAATCTGTCTACATCTCCAAAGTTCAAAATGCTCTGTTCGACCATGTGACGTCATGAAGCAATAGTTTTCAAGTTAACAGCAATCTTTTACCTTTTATTCAGTAGATTTACAATTCCAGGGCTGAAATCATCCAGATGATTCTAGTGAAGGTGCATGGAGTTTAAAAACACAGTGGAGCACTGCCTGTATTGCCACATGCCATCACAAGGTGGAACAGAGTGCTTTGTGTTTGAGAGACATACTCAGCCTATATGTAGGGTTTGTATGTTAAACATGTGTGAATGAAACAAAACAAAACATCACAAAGTAGCATAATATGGGCCCTTTAAATACTATTATTAAACAGTGGCCACAGCCTCTTGATGCAGACTAACCTTTGTTTACCTTTACTTTTCATCTGGAACATGTGGTGAAGTACACACACAGATCGGTATGCGAGGCATGCATGCTCTGTCCAGCTTTTGATAAGGTCAGGACCTCACTACCTCCCACTCACTGTTTCTGCATCTCCACAGTGATCTGCATGCTAATAGAGCTAATTGCCATCTCCACTTTAGATTAGCATTCAGACGCAGGGGATATGCAACATGGGGAAAGGGGCCAGCTCTTAATGTTAACGCTAACTTTCAAAACTATTGGATAAATATTTGTTTTGAAAGGAACTAAAAGTATGTTTTTTGTACTAATTTATTTGATCATTGGTATCATTGGTATGGGCCGGCATAGACGTAGAATATTTTTAAAATCTTTAAATAACACATTCATTTTCTGTTTTTAACTCTGCAACAGTGTGTAAAAGGAAAATAAAATCAGACTGACAGTTTCTAGAACATAATTCCGTTAATTCAGAGTAGACTAGATCAAAAAGTATAGACTCAGATGTTGAAACACAGAAGAGTTGATTTTAAAATAGCCTTGTGTCCTGAAATCTTTTACCACTTAATTTGGACCAGGTGGCAGGTATGCATTTTTCACTCCCAGTTACTTCTTCCAGCTTAACCGGGAGATATGAAGGCGTTTCCAGGACTCTGATAGTCTTTCAAACATGTCTAAGGTCCTCTCTAGAAACTGCCGAGAACATTTTCATGAGCCACTTTAAACCCTATTATAGTAAAGGAGCAGCAGCTCTACTCCAAGATCTCATCCTGCACATTTAGACTTGGGAGAAGTAGAATAAGCAAGCACTTTGCATTTTACACAATTGAAACAACTATATGACTGAGTATAAAATCTTTTGCATAAAGTCCCAACTTTTTGTTGTACTTTGTAGAGAACACATCAGTGTAGAAATTAGGCTATAAACATGATACACTTTGGGCAATACTTTGAAGAGGAGCCATAATTGCTTCCTTTGAACCTGCAGTGGGGTCCTATGGGAGACTGTGGGCCAGTGGTAAAAGTACTTCAATATTATGCAGCATGAGTCACAGAGGACTGGATTGCTCCTTAGAGAAAGAGGAAATATGTGAATAAAAATGTCAACGTCCCTAGAGAAATATTTATGTCCTCAAATTAGGAAGAGATAGGAAAATACAACAATAGCAGCACAAACAAGTCTAAAATGTGAACTTATTCTATTCTGACAAAAGACAGTTTTCTTTACTAACTAGATCAGTCCAAGATCATAGTCCAACAAGTGAAAGAGTGTGTCTTTAATTGGCTAACTATAACAGTGAGGTCTAGTGTGGATTATTGATCCATATAATGTATTGAAAGAGAATGTAATCCATATGGAAACCAGCCAATACAGTAACACTGGTGTCACAAACATGCTAATTACACAGAGCAATCACAGGCCAGTTTAAAAAGTCAGACAATGGATTCATTAAAGGGCCCATATTACACGATTTTCTGATCTATGTTATGTCTCCTCATCAAAAACATACCTGGAGCTGCGTTTTATTTCATTCACACATGTTTAACACAAACCCTGCATATTTAGGATGAGTTCTTCTCTCAACCAGAAAATACTCTGTTCCACCTGGTGATGTCATAACAGAGGAAGTGCTCCAAACAAAAACTCCAGGTATGTTTTTGATGAAGTAACAACATTATAAAATGGCTTAAAGCTCACAAGAGTCAATTTTGCGTAATATCGGACCTTTAAAGTCTATTAATCAGGCTTGGTAACCGGATGGGAGAAGGAATAAATCTCTACAAAGATATTAAGATAATGCTGCTCCAATTGTGTCAGGAATCAATTAGGATTTAAGACCTGACACACAGGAAGTAAGATAATTTAGATAAACTACTTGACAACACATATCACCATTGACATACACAATAATATGAGAACTAGATTTGAAAAAATCTAGAATCACCCAAAACTCTCTGCTGTTAAATCCAAAGAGTCAAGCTAGCGTGAATGTGTTTATAATTAAAGTGATACAGAGTACTACCTCCAAAGCTAAAACTCACTGAAAAAGCTAATATTAACAGAGAAAAGTGGGATAATATGGTGTTTTTTACTGACACTTGGTGATCCTCATCTCCTTAACACAATCTGCCACTTCTGCCTCATTAAAGTTCTCAGTTCAAGTCCTTTTTGAGAAGAATAGTGAGTGCAATTAAAAGGAGAGGTGTTCGGGGGCCCACAGCTTTGGCTAATAGACCCAGGGTTTATGCAGTTTAAGCAAATTAACGACATTTAATAAGATACTTTGCATGCAAGAATTGTTGTTAAGGAGCATTTTATAACGAAAAGATGGTAAGATCTGGATTTACAGGACAACAGTGGTGGAATGGTTTAACAGTTTGCTCAGCAAGTGGAAATTACCAGAATGCTGCTGACCTCTGTGTCTCTGGGCAAGATGCGTCTCCCGCTTCAAGCGCACTATTACTGGTTAGAATTGGAAGGGCATCTGCTGTGAAAACTGCACCTAGTTTGCTTGGACAACACCAGATTATGGTTTAGCGCAGAAAACAGGCATTCTGACAGTGAGAGGAGTCGCCTCTCCACAGATCTGACCTGTAACTTGGTCTGCTTTGATATCCATGAAGGTTTAGGTTTAATACCATACTGTGAAACATTCCAGACAAAGCAATAACATCTTCATGGAGAAAAGCATTTGATGCACCCTCGGCCAGAAAGGTACGCACCTAACCCTACCTTCACGGGAACCAAACCAGACCAAGTAACAGGTCAGATCTGTAGAGAGGAAACAGCGAGAATGCCTTTTTCTAGGTATTAGAAATTTTAGGTATTAAAGTTATGAAACCAACTGTAATTTGATAAATGTAAGGTAGAGCTGTTTAATGTCATACTGTT
>CM057086.1:21965006-21975006 GCA_029959045.1 Taenioides sp. WSHXM2023 | reverse complement strand
TTTCCTCTTTCCTAATCGAGACAGATCTGTACATAATAAAGTTGAGTGTATGTGAGAGTTGGCGCTGTAACAGAGGAGAGGTACTGTTTGTGGGGGAGGCAGGTGTGACTCCCTGTTCACCGGGCTGATTATAGACAGAGAGAACCTGCTCGAGTTCCTGCTGCCCCAGTCCTGAGTGTGCCTAATGCTGTCTCCGCTCTATTACAGCTCCACACACAGCACACACACAACATCCACACATTTCCTGTCATTTCTTTACCGCTTTAATTCACTCCTGCAGATGTCACCCACCAAACACTATCAAAACCAGGTTTAGGCTAAAGCTGCTTTGGTGAAGAGTTGTGTTGTGTCTAAACCTGTGGATGCCATGTCCATAATGTGTATGGTGTAAAGAGAAAGCAGTGAAATGTCAAGTCCTTCAATGTCAGCAGTTTGGACTTAATTATCAATGGAGAGTACTCACTATATGTAAAGAAAGACTTGAGACTATGTTGTTATTGGGTTTTAAATGGCATTTAAACACTCTAGTCCCTGATTGCTCTATTGAGATGGGCAAGTTAAACCAATGAGCTGCTCTTGGTCTAATGTGATACATATTTTTTTAAGGTTAAATGTTCAGAATTTTTCCACTAAAGCATCTCATCATATGGTGACATTTTTCAACAATAATACAATAAAAAATAGACAACCACAATTAAGTTTTCGAGTTTCTGTAATTTCTTTAAAAATATATGCTATATAACAAAACAAAGCTGGGGTGGCACAATAGTCAAACCAGGGCAGGCCTCAGACTTTAAAGGTATAATTGCAGAATGCAACACTTACATTTATTTATAAATATACAATAAATTAAATAAGAATTGTAAATACTTATGTCCATATCACTGTTTTTGTTCAGATTTCCAGGGTGGTCAGTTAACCTGGCTCAGGCCAGATTGATATTTGTTTCACTCTGAATTGAGTTCTACTCATTATCAATTTGGAACGGCTCTCACCGAAAACAATCAGAAACAATCAGAAAATGCCTAAAATCATGACTTGAATGTGATTGGGCGAAACATCAACAAGCCGAAAAATCTAACTTTTGTTACATCCAGTAGAGAAAAGCACAGACATCTCTGTCCACAAATGCACAAAGTGCTCACCTTCTGCACATTTTTCACAAACAAAATAGTCCATATGGACACTAAAATAGTCTGAAAAACATCTGTCGGCATCACCATGTTTGTTTTGGTTCATTTGAACGCTTTGCCATTTGCTTCAGCACAAACCTCAGTGCTGCTCACCAGTATCTTGCTATTTTTTTTATACTTTTTAAAAATTTATTTATTATTACCATTTACATTTTTGCTCTTTGTTAATATTCTGTGATGTGAGAGCTACTGTGTCAAATTTACCTTGTGGATGAATAACAAATCTAAGTCTAAATCTAAGCTCTGTGATTGGTCCGTCTACCCAATTAACTGCACCAGCAGGCACATGCCAAATGGAGTCTCATGAGTTTGTGAACTCACAAATATTGCAAGAATAAATCTTACTGTGCGAGGTTAGAGGTCAGAATATACTGACTGCAAGTCAAGTGTATTCTGGTGTCTGTTTCTATTCCAAAAAGCAGTGATCCACATTAAAACAATTCACTTTTGCTCAGTTTAGCTTTAGTTTAGTCATTCTTCTTTTTGAGTGCCTGTCAATTGATTAAGAACACATGTAATATGTGGGCGTGTGAATGAATGATATCAACTCTCCTTCAGTGCTCATATTGAACATCTGTTAAAAAGCTCTGGGCTTTTAAAGCCCTGTCTGAATCCTGGTGTGAGAGAAACAGTTGTCCACACCACCCTCCTGAGTCATTTACATGAACACAGCTTCCTCATCCCTCCAGAGACTGGACACAGTCTCTCACAGAGCTCTACGCTTCATTACCAACACTGCCTTCAGGACCCACCACTGCAAGCTGTACTTTCTGTACTCATATTTCATCAGACATTTTACAATGTGATTTCTGAATTCATCTGTTTTACTGAGGTGCTTATCTCAAGGGACCTACTGGTAAAATAAAGGTTAAACAAAAAAAAAAAAAAAAAATAGCCCAAGACAGTTTATTCAGTGCCTCAGAAAGAAAAGGAAAAACCTGCTGTTCTTCTACATGTCACTCTGAGAGAAAAAAGGAGAAAAAAAATTATTTCAATTAGTACTTTGGGATGAAATAATCATTTAAATTGTTAAAATATCTATACCAATTCTTCCAGAGAAATTACAACTGAATGAGGTGTAAGTTACTTTTTAGAAAAGATGTCATTCTTTATCTCACAACAATCTTAAAAACCTGACAAAAACAACTGTGTCAGCAGATGCTGAAAATAGACTATTGAATTGTGACGTCAGTGTACAACTTGTTTACAACTCCCGAAAAAGCACCGATTTAGTGGATCAGTGGACTGAGCTGGCACTGGCATCAGGGCCTGGAAAGTACAACAACTGGTCAAAATAAAAATGTGTCTTTATAGAGAATATTTAAGAAGTTCTTCAACAAATATAATTTACTTTTAATAGGCACCATTATCTGTTTGTTGTGCATAATTGGTTCAGTTATGTTTCTACACCAGGTGTGGGGTGCACTCTCATCCACCCTGACATGGGGCCCACAGGGTCTTGCATATGATGTTTAGATGTTTACAGTTTTAATTGGAGCTCAGTTTGGAATCGGACCAATGATGCTGAACCATTCTCAAAACTAAACTCATATCATACTCATATCTGTTTGATTATGATGAGTTATCAATTCACTGCTTTCAAACATCTGTTCTAATGCCATTAAGTGTCCTGACGATTTATAGCATACCATAAACTGCATGCACATTTTCTCATTTAAAAACTGTACTCACCGTCTCAGACAGTACAGTGGCGGTGGGAGGGTTCTTGTTGCTTTATAAAACTTGGCATTAATTGTGGAGCGAACATCTTGATAGAAATGGAGAGGAATGGAGTCGTAACAGTTCAGTGTAGACAGGTACATACAAGACCAAGACTTTGAACAGCACAGCCCTCTGGGACAGGTGAGTCACGAACACTGTCACTCTCTTTTAGAGCAGCAGAGAGGAGGGGGCAGAGGGGCAAAAGTGAGGAGAGGGGGCAGAGGGGCAGAAGTGAGGAGATTGGCTGTTTACCAATTACTTACTTTTCTAGGCTTCATTTCAAAAAAGATGAGATACAAAACATGTTTCAAAGGGGATTTTTATGAATTGGATACTGTGGTAAATTCTTTAAAATGTATATCAAATTGCCACATACATTGCAGCACTATTTAACAGTATAGTATAAAAGTATAGTTTTTCAATGAGATGTCTGAGATCCATATATTTTTACAGCAAGGTGAACCTTATTTTTCATAGATCAAGAGTCCAGAAATAATGCAGAGGAGTTAAAAGTAGCTTTAGTTTGATTTTTTCATTTCACTCAATCTCTGGACTTACATCACATTCACAGACATGGTAACAGCTCACTAATTCTTTCTTAACACCATCAGTCTGACAGCACAATGGGACCTCAGCTCAAAAGTGTGTGGATCTGGACCAGTGATTTCTGATCTTTGATCTAATCTTCATCTAAAGATTAACTGCTATGATCATACAGAGAAAGATACACTTGTGTGCAGAGAATGGGCCTTAAACACACAATTTCCCCTCAGCTGATAGAAAATGATGAAGGATTATAGGTGAAATATGGAGAGGTCACTTTTTGATTCAATCATGGTTAATTTTGTATTTGACATTTGAACTTTTCTCTTGGGAAAAGACCCTGACACAAAGAGACATGAGAATAGGTCAGACGCACATAAACAAAGCGAACATTCATTATGGACTCCAACCCGAGCAGACAAATTGATTTCTATGTTATTTAGAAAACAAATGATAAAACCACTCCATTTGTTTTAGACCATACCATTGTTCTTGGTGAAGTGGATAATATGGTGGATAAATTACAGCCCATCTCCAGTTTGTAAAAGTATGTTACTTCAAAAGTATCCCCCAGTAGCTGCACAAATTCTCAGGTAATCATTAAAATTCAACCAACTTAAAGACTAATTTACTTAAGTACTACTATAACTGGCTACAGGTTACAACTCTATACTCATAACAGCTACTTAAAAGGACTATAATTTGTAATTCGATTTTAGTTATTGACATTTGACTGGACAAAGCATGTAGTGAAACCAGTGAAACCTTTCCAGCTTTAGAACCATCAGTAATGCATACAACATTTGTCTTAAAACATGTGTTCATGAAGTAGCCTCCTCCGCCACAATCATAACCATATTATGTTTCTGTAAATACCCCTTATAACTCAAATCAGACGACTTTCTGCACACATTCAATAGTGCTACGGCAACCACAAAGGGACTAAATAAAGTGATTGAGTTTGGACAGAGGCCCAGCTGTACCACCTTTGTCTATTCTTCATTCTTAAGTCTTTCAATAAAACAAAGACCAGAATTACTTTGTGCTTTCCTAAAAGCAGCCATGTACCAACAATGTTTCAGATTAAAATGCAAACTAATGAGACAGGGAAGCTTGATTTACTATTGTAACTGTTGCTTGTTTTGAAGAAAAGTGTCTATGGACATTTACTTAAATTTCAAAAAGCTGTCGACATATCACCCTTTAGCTAGTTTTCATTGTCTAATAGTAAAATAATTTGACAATATTTACATATATATTTATTCATAGGTCAATTGCTATGGGTCTGTTTTAGTTTAGTTTAATAAGAATGGGCGACCTATTTCATGTTTTATTAAAGAAAATTATTTATTTCAGAGATCTACAGTACTAAAACACTCAAAGTTATGGTTTATTGTTCATGCAAATAAAAGTCCTGAGCATTAATAACTCTGACTTTATTTTTTAATTAAATGTTGTGTTGTGTTTTAAGGTAAGAAATAATGTTAATTTAAAGAAGTTATTAAAACTGAAGAGAACTGAGAATTGGAAGTCCAAAATTGAAAATGGAATCGAATCGTGAATTAAGTGAATCATCCCCCAGTATTTGCACAATCTATGTAAACTATGTTAAAATTATGCCTTTTTCTGGTATTGTAGCAGACCAGGGTGGGTAGACCTGTCACGATACCACATTTTGAAGTGTGATATACTGCTGAAGTAAATTTATATGATAAATGTTAATACTGAAACAAAACAATGAAGCAGAATTATCCCCCCAAAAATGTCTGCTTTAAATGTACAATATTGTTAAAAAACAGCTGCCTTGAGTTGACACTGAGGAATATTTTTTTCTATTGGCTGCGACTGTGGCCAAAAAGTGTATTTTAAAGTTGGAACTGTGTAACTTTTCTGGTGGAGGGCCAGTCAAATGCATAACTCTGCTGGAGATGTTATTGCTTTGTGGAATGTTTCACAGTATGGTATTAAACCTTTCTATCGTCATGGTGGGCAAATCGGACCAAGTTACAGGCCAGATCTGTGGAGAGGCAACCCTGCTCACTGTCAGAATATACTGTATCTAGGTATATTCAAGCTATAAAACCACCTGTAATTCAAAAATGTAAGGTGGAGCTGTTTAATGCCTTACTGTGGAACATTCCATTAGTGATCACCATGGAAATGAACTTTGTGTTCTAAAAAGACATTCGTCTTGTTTGGCTTATAACTTCTCAGCACACTGGTGAACACGCACACAAACATGGATAGCTCTTCGTCTTTCTCAACAAAGCCCTGGTACCTCTACACATCAGAGGATGACGCCCACCTCTACGATGAGAACTTCGACCCGGAGGCTCTGCTCTGCCCCACACCAACAGGGAGCGGTCAAGAGCCACAGGAGACCCAACTGGTGTCTCCCAACATCCAGGAGCCCTCAAACCCAAAGGACAGATGTCTGGATCAGGTACTTCCACCCCTGGTCTGGATACTTCCACCCCTGGTCCAGGTACTTCCACCCCTGGTCCAGGTACTTCAAACCCTGGTCCAGGACCTTCCACCTCTGGTCCGGGTAGTTCCAACCCTGGTCCAGGACCTTCCACCTCTGGTCCGGGTACTTCCAACCCTGGTCCAGGACCTTCCACCTCTGGAGGAGAGTGCTCTAGTCAGGGTGCTTCGTGAAGAGTTGGAGCGAGCAAGGGCCAAACTTGGAGATCAGGTCCAAATAAGCAATTCTTTGGACCTCAAGCTTAGGTCTCAAGAGCAAATCGACCAAGAAAAAGACTTGGAGTTGAAAAGACTCATTGATTCTCTCCAGAAGAAAGACAAGCAAGACCAGATTAATGCACATGTGGAGATCTGGTATCTGTACAACTCTACAGTACAGGAAAATGTGCAGCTGAAGCAAGAGCTTGCAAACTCCAAAAAAGTCAGGAATAAGACTGACGATTTGGAGATGGAAGAACTCAAAGCTTCTCTCCAAAAGAAAGACAAAGAGCTGGAAACCCAAATGAATGCATACAAGGAGATCCGATATCTGTATAACAGTTCAGTGAGAGAAAGTGTACAGCTCAAACAAGATCTATCGCGCACCGGTAAAGTCCTAGAAGTGGCCGTAGTGAAGGAGCAGAGGAGGGTGCTCCAGCGCTACTACCAGCGCTACTATCAGCGCTAAAGCACCTCCAAACATTACCCTTTACCCTTTGCATTATGAAAAAATAAAACAAAAATTGTTTTAACATCATGTTGTTCTCTTAAGTTATTCATGTTTACTGGATTTCACATGCCAGCCACAGCTGCAGTTGCTTGATTTTTATTAATTGGTGAAGTGGAAATAGAAAAAATAATAATATACGTAAAAAAATGTGGGTAAAAAATGCTTTTACTTTTAAGGGTTAATAATTATGATAGGGGGCGGTATAGAGTACACTTTTTCATATACTTTAGTATATTAAATTCAGGCCAAGATCACACATTAGTGATTCAAATTTCAGCACGATTGGTCTAAGCATGTGAGTGTACATTTTTAAAAAATGTTTTTGGGGGAGTCTTTGCGCCAATGCTAGCCAACCGAGGAAAATCCCACATGTCTGTAATATAATTATTTGCTTGTAGTCATGCTTTTTGCTTGTAGTCATGCATAGAATTTAATCCCCAAATTTGGTACAAATCCGATAATGTTGACATTTCATGTGTATGGTAGGGGGCGCTATAGTGTTCAGTTGTATTAGACTTCATAGTCCATTACATTCAGGCCAGGATCAAGCAATTGCGATTTCAATTTAAACTCTCTAGACCAATCCCTGTGGCCGTGAGAAGCCATCAAAGAAACAGGAAATAAAAGTGTTTTTCGCTGGCGTGCTACAGGCAAACCATAAAAAAACCTGATAATTTTTGATCCAATATGGCCAACTTTATGTCCATCAAAGAGCCATGCACCAATTCCATTTTTAGCTTGTCTTATTGTTCGCTACCACTATTCTGAATTTTGTTTGCCTATGCCAAACTTTGCTTGTCCCCACTCCCATTAGGGTCCACTTCTAGGCAGCCATGTTGAGTTGGGTCACTTTCGGCATTGTCACGATGCTCGTTTTATCAAATATTTCACCAGGCCGGTCAATCCCATACCCGGTTTGGCGACTTTTTGTCGATCTTTAGGACCTCAAAATTCTGATCGTTTGCAAGGAAAAATAATAACAGAGAAGAAGAAACGGGCCAGGAATAGCCGTCGCCAGTTACTCTGTTACTTGCTCAGGCAATAATAAATTCATTTAGATATATATTTACCCACTTTGAATACAGGACAATGCAGAATTAAAGCCAATTTTACATAGTATGTCCCCTTTAAGTCAAGTTCCATCTCAATCTCTGTCCTAACCTTTGAATCTGTGACTGCTAACTTCATTGGTTTCTATAACCACAGAAAAACATGGCTGTCAGTGTGGCTGTATGCTTATATAGTCTAGTGCTATAGAAGCAGCCACACTTTATAAGCTTTAAGCTTTATGTAAGAGTGAAGGCTGCAAACTGAGCTGAAAAAAACTTGACTAACTCCTCTGTATTCCCAAACTCCACCCTCTTCTGGTAGGTCTTCATTTTCTGCAAAAACACTCTCTCCATCAGCTCCTTTCTCTGGAACAAGACCTCTTCTTTAGCCTATTACTGCTCAGAGCTATAGAGAAAATCACACAAACTTTTGTGAAAGCCCCAAATATATGGATTTATTATGTTTTCTTTCTATTTAAACAAAGCAAGAAGAAAAATCTTAACTTCTTAACAAACTGTGCTTTAGACTATCTTCTGCTCAAAGTTTAATGTTTGTTCAGATGCAGAAAACAAATTTATTCTTATGACAACCCAGTATAACACACTGCAGCTCCTCTCTTTCCTTGGACTCCTCCAATTTGGCCAACAGCTCCTGCTCTCCCTTTTCCATCTGCTGTTAGGTCTTGTGCATCTTGTCACTTGACTGTCTGAATATGTTACACAGATAATAGTTGAGGAGTTTGCCTCTGCATGCTCTCAGAAGTCTCATCTCAAAGCCAGCTGATCACAGAAATGATTTGAGGATATTTCCTTATCTCGGAAATATACCTTGGAATAATATTTTTTTAAGATGCCCCTTGTCTCTGCCTGAATGTCCATTTGTAACTCCCACTCTATCCTGATCAGGGAATCAAACTAATGAAGCAATGAAGCCAAAGAGAAGGCTGTATAACATAATCACTGTAAAAAGAACCAAATTAAGTGAAAAGTGAATTTGTGATTGACTTCAATTTGTAGGCCATATATTTTACAATACTGATATTACCTAAAATAAATTATATTGAAAAATATCTGATAGAAATATGAGGTAATAAAAATAGTACCATCCCTACATGGGTTACAAGAATAACGTGTGGATCCTCACACAGTGACAGTAAGTGATAGGGACTCCTGCAGGTTTGACCTGAGAGGCTCAGACATAAAACCAAATTGAACTTTCACACGTTTTACGCATGTGCATAATGATCAAACTTCACTGTACTTTTTAATTTGACTTCTCCACAGCTCTAGTGAATCATGGACCCACCACAGGTGGTCCAACTGACCTATTCCAGGAAGACTTTTGGGGGATACAACCTGTGCCCTGACTTTAAATCTGTTTAAATCCAAGTGGATGTTCACTTGAGCAGGTGCCACTTACCACCAATGGTGGAATTATTTATGTTGAGAATTTTTTTTGTTATATTTGTTACAAGGACAGGTCTACTTTCATGAGATAGGAATGTCTGTCTCTATATCCTTTATTGTATTTCATTATTTAGTTAATTATTTATAAGTAGCTATAACAAGAGAAGGACTATATTTTTATTAAGTTGCCCAAGCCATTTAAAGAAACAAATATTCATATAGAGCTATTGAGAAAATCACAACTTATATGAAAAGAAGATTTATTACTTCAATTTTGTTTCATTGTCACTATTTAAACAGAACAAGAAGGAAGATCAACTTCAGACTTTCTTTCGCTCCAAGTTTCATGTTTGTTAAGACACAGAAAGCAAATTCTTTCTCATGACAACCCAGGGAGGGAGACGGTATCATTTGCATGTTGTGGCATTTACACTGTATGATAAATATACTCTTAATGCACACCAGAGCTGCTGACTGTTTCCTCCTATTAGCTTCACCAAAGAGGGGGATGCTGCAGAGTTGATGGATGGTGTACAGGTGATGCAGTGGAGGAGAGTATTGGTATCCACTGCGTATTCACACACTCCTACACAGTACAACGAAGACAGAGAAACGAGATAGAAGATCTTACTTGGGGAAAACAGACTGGTAATGACCTTATCTATGACATAAAAGTCTAAACTAGTTATAATTTTGGCTTCTTTACAAATAATATGCTTTTTATTTTTCAGGGTTTCTTTAGTGGGCAGTGATTCAAATCAAGTGATAGTATGTCACAAGTACAGTGCGTTTGTTAAATAAAGTGTCATGGATGGACCCTGCTGGCATTCTACATATGATTTCACATCAAAACTGTGTCTTATGGGAATAAAAATGGAACTAGGGATAAAACC